>PVKC010007302.1:0-29766 GCA_004027635.1 Crocidura indochinensis
ATTCCCCTGAGAAGTTTCTTTATACCCCACATCTGAGAGATATAACTCATTCTGATTTTTTTTAAAAGTATTCATAATGTTTTCCAAAGAAGTTGAACCCATCAATATTATGATCAACAATGGATGAAGCCCCCCACATCTACATTAACACTGGCTATTTCTGTTCTTTTTCATTGGTGGCAGTCTCACTGGTATGAAATGAAATCTCATTGTTTTTCCTTGCTAAGTGATTCAGAACATTTCTCATAAACCTATTGGTTTTTATAGGTCTTCCTTAATAAGAGTCTGTTCATATCTTCTTTTTATTTCCAGTTTATTTATTCATTACAGTAATTGGTTTTGGGGCCACAGCCTGCAATGCCCAGGGGTTACTCCTGGCTCTGTGCTCAGAAATCACTCCTGGCAAGGTGGAAGGTAGGGGGACCATATGGGATACCAGGAATCGAACCAGATCTGTCCTGGGTCAGCCATATGCAAGGCAAATGCCCTACCACTGTGCTATCTCTCCAGCTCCTGTTCATATCTTCTATCCATTGTTTTAATGGGACTCTGTCTTTTTGTTCAGTTTTACAAGTACTATGTACAACTTGGATATTAACACTTGTGAGTTGGGTGTGAACAAATATTTCTAGTCATCAGGGTCTTTTTATTCTAGCCATTATTTCCTTAGGCATATAAAAGTATTTTTTGTAGTAGTCTCGCTTTTTTTTATCTTTGCTTCCATCTAAATCCTAATATTTTAAAGACATTATTCACTTATTTTGTTATTGCTTTTCATATGGTCATTTCACATTTTGATTTCACTATAAACTCTTTCTTTACCCCTTTTCTACAACAAGATGGTTTGCTATGATAGAGGGCAAAGAGTATTTGTCTTCCAGATTGAGGAGGAAAGATTTTTATAGCTGGCCAACTCTTTTCTCATTCCTCATGGAGATGTCTAGGCCGTATCATGATGCACTTTGAAAATCATCATTTCTGGGCCCAGGAGATAACATGGAGGTAAGGCATTTGCCTTTCATGCAAAAGGTCATTGATTCGAATCCCGGTGCCCCATATGGTCCCCTGTGCCTGCCAGGAGCAATTTCTGAGCATGGAGCCAGAAGAAACCCCTGAGCACTGCCAGGTGTGACCCAAAAACCAAAAAAAAAAAAATCATCATTCTGTATTCTATTTCTAGACTACTGAGAAACTCGACTGTTTGTCAAGTAAACTAAAATCAACTGGTCATCAGAATTTAATGACTTGAAAGCACTAATTTCATGTTGCTTTGAATGAGCAATGATATTATAAAGTATCCTGCAAATCAATCTCCTCTAATCTTTCCAGACAGGTTCCCAGGCACAAAATTATTCCTTGCTTTCATTTTCTCCATCACCTTATTTCTCATCAAAACATCCTACCACTGCTTTTGGTATTCAGTTGAGTGGTTGACTGAAAGGGAGTGTATTTCTGCATCATGATATCATCTCTAAATTATTTCAACTTTATGCCAACACTGGAGGAATATCCTAACTTTTTTTTAAATTTAGGAACATTCTTGACACTTTTCTGCTCTAAGGTATTTTTAGGGAAACTCCGTTGTTCATTCTCAAGTTTTCTGCTTTGGTATTGGGAAATTTTGCAAGGTGGGAAAGAAAATTATTTTTCCACAAAATTAAATTTTCAAACTTTAATTCCCTATGAAGTTATATGTTTTTTTTTTTTTTTTTTTTGGTTTTTGGGCCACACCCAGTGACACTGAGGGGTTACTCCTGGCTATTCGCTCAGAAGTTGCTCCTGGCAGGCACAGGGGACCAATGGGGGACCGGGGTATCAAAATGCAATCTGTCCTTGGTTAACACAGGCACCTTACCTCCAGCGCCACCACCCGGCCCCCCATGAAGTTATATGTTAAAAGTTTATTTTGAAATAAAAAATTGGGGCATGCCTAATTACTTTGTTTCATATTTGTTCACTCTACATTTAGAAAAGAAAGACTTAAATAGTTTTGTGGGTAGAAGGACATGGAAAACAAGATTTATTTATTTTTATTTTTTTTCCATTCTCAAAAGTTTTATTCATGTAGCAGTTTTGAATTCAGTAAGTATACACTTGATCCTGATAGCTAATAATTCCTTTTTTTATATTTTATTTTAACACCTTGATTACATACATAATTGTGTTTGGGTTTGAGTCATGCAAAGAACACCACCCATCACCAGTGCAATGTTCCCATCACCATTGTCCCAAATCTCCCTCCTCCCCACCCACCACCCGCCTGTACTCTATATTATTTGGTATCTCAAGTATACTGTTGAAATAACTTTTATATATGTTTTTATAGGTCTTTTTATCTTTTTTTGGGGGGGGGTTGTGTCACACCTGGCAGCGCTCAGAGATTACTTCTAGTTCTACACTCAGAAATCATTCCTGGCAGGCTCCGGAGACCATATGGGATGCTGGGATTCAAACCACCATTATACTGAAAGCAAGGCAAATGCACTACCTCCATGCTATCTCTCCGGCCTCTGTTTTTATAGAACTTTTTAAAATAACTTTTATTTTTAAGGCATATAAAATCCTGTGCTTGAAGCAGAAGCAGATAGAGTATTGCCTTGCATGTGGCCACCCCTTGCATGTGGCCTTGCATGTGGTCCAATTCCTGACACCATATATGATCCCATATATGATCTCAGCCAGGAGTAATCACTGAACGCAGAGCTAGATGTAAGCCCTGAGCAAATCTGAGTTTGGCCCAAAATTTCCCCCTCAAAAAAACTAAAGAAAAACCAAAACACATAAAACAACAATTTTCCATGCATGGTGGATATATTTACCATACTTGGTGACATTTCTCTAGAATTCCCAGTAGTAAGTCTAAAAAGGTATAATATTTGTATATGATTGGCTATGCATATTCTTGGCCATCTATCTGCTTGCCATGATAATATTAATTTTAATGTGAATTAGAATTTATTTTTTCATATGCTCATTTATTCATTCATTGAATACCAAGTGAGTATAATAAGAATTATCACAATAAATAACAAATAACATAAATTTAAACAGAATCACTATATAATGTGTAGTATTATTAAAAAGTTTCAAGTCATTAAAAGGACAATAGATGGTATCAACTCATGATTAAAATTTTCACAGTGCAGTTCACTGAGAGAATCTTTTGGAAAAGAAATTGGTTCAGTTACACTTGTTTTATAATCAGGAAAAAAGAGCATCATAAAAAGACATGATTTTGACCTCACCCTGGCCCAGAGTTTGGCAGCTCTAATTAAAAAGTGAATGTACCCAATGTCTTACAGAATAAAGCTCTTTTATAACAAATAACCTTTTGATGGAGAAACCACACTGTTTGTACACCAAAAAGTAATTTTAAGGCTTATCTTGAGTTAATGCCAGGTTAAATAGAAGCTGAAGCTTCTTGCCCTTCTTTTCTCTTTACCAAGGAATCAAAGCAGATCTATTTCAGCATTATGCTTTTACAAATATTCTACTGTAAATTTTATGCAGTTAGCAAGACAAAATCCCTTCCAGTGACATTTTGGAAAAAAACTCGAAAATTCTGGATCTACGGTGTGTGGTGACTAGGCTTTAACAATTTGTACAAAAGAAGCCTTATTGTGAGGGAAGCCAACCTGAATACTGAAATGTTCCAAAGAGTTGTCAACAGTTCATTTAAGGAAACATTAAGGAAACATCTTACTCTTGAATTTAATTTTGACCCAGTTTATAAAAGTTGGAAAACCAAAGTGTTTATGTTTTAGTTAAAGAATTTTTGTTGTTGTTGTTGTTGTTGTTGTTTGGGGAGGAGAGGAAAACCTGAATTTATCTCCATGACTTAATGTATGGGAAGTAATAATAGTAGAAGTATGATTGTTTGGCAGGAATTTTAATCTCGTAATTCCTAAAAATTCTATACCAAAAAAACAAAAAACTAAAATACAGAGGAATTCTATTACTTCAAAGTCAGTTCTAAAAGTATACTTATTTTCAAAGATTCCCATCATCAAATCATTGGACATTTTATTGTGACAACCAAGGTGCTGCCTCTCCCTATCAGCCCTCCTCTGCCAGGAATTGGCCTTTTTGCCACAATAAACACTTAAAAACAACCAAAGACCAATGATAGCAAATGGAAAACAATAATGAATCTTTTTATGCACTCATAAGTATCCTTTAATAGTGACTTAAAAAAAAACTTTTCTTTTAGCATTTCTTTCTCTCTTTTTTAAGTATCCTTTAATAGTGACTTAAAAAAAAACTTTTCTTTTAGCATTTCTTTCTCTCTTTTTTTTTGTTCCTGTACCAGGATTGAACTGTTTGTCCATATGCAAGGCAGATGCTCTTCCACTGAGCCACCAATGATCTTCCTGTCGATATTATAAAACAGGATTCATGGAGCTGAATTCACTCAGCATACATGTGAGTGAGAAAGACTTTGTTTCACCTTAATTTATCAAGGTCTTCTTTTCTCACGTAACTTTTTTAGTTGGGAGGTTTTCTTTTGTTCCTGAAGATATAATCCCTTATCTCCTTGATGCCTTGTTTCCACTACATTTCTATTCACAGGCTAATGACTCCCTGATTTTCAAAGTTTTTATTTTCTCCTCTTGTTCATTTTAAACTCTGATTTTTTAAAATCTATTTGTATTATAAAAATAAATTAGACTTAAAGGAGGGTGGATGGAATTTAAAGACTAAAACTAGTCTGATAAAATTAGCAAAACAGAGAAAGACAAATGGAATATTATTTAGTAAGTAGATTTCATTACTTGGAAAAGTCGTTTACAACTCCGAGATCTTTAATAAATATACTTTTGTTTTTTTTAATTAGCAAAATTTTTCTATCTTTCTCTAACTTTTTCTCAATATGTGTCTAGCAGAACTTAATTATTTGTTTCCCCATCAAAAAAGAACTGAGTACTTTAAGTATATCTGAGAATATCTGAATATAATGTGCTGATGAGTCAATTTATAGTTAAAATGATTATAATTTGTTTTAGTTTATTTATTAGTTAATTATTATTATTAGTCTCTATCAATAGTAAATATATGTTTTTTAATTTTTGTATTGAGGCCATTGTGAATTACAAGTTTTTCACAGTTGTGTCTCAGGTGTTTAGTGACAGTGAGTTATGGCCATTCCCACCACGAGTGTTGCTCTCCCTCAACCAGAGTTCCCCTCATGCATCCCAAACCTCCATCCCTATGCCCCTGGACTACTAATGCAACAGGTCCATTTTGTGTTTAGCTTATTATAGTTTGGGTCTTGGGTATTTAGATCTGACCTCTTTTCTTTTTTCCACTCAATGTTCTTGAGACCACTTGGCCCCTGAGCCCCATCCCAATGTTCTTGAGATCACTTGGCCCCTGAGCCCCATCCATTATTTTTATTTTTCTCAATTTGTAAACAGACATAGAAATATGAAAAAAAAACAAAGTGATATTAATTCTATTATATCATGGGTAATTAAGAGCCCCTATCTAGAAGATAAGTAAAATTAAAAGAAGAAAATAAGAGGGGGCAGGTGTTTTTGTTGTTGTTTTTTTTGTTTGTTTGTTTTGTTTTGTTCTGTTTTACTTTTTCATAGGCACATCAAACGTTGAGGGCATTAGAAAGAAAATTCCTTTGGCTTAAGAGATACAGAGTGTTTTTGCCCATGAAGCATACTGTCAAAAGACCAACTACAGGTTCCAAGCATGTTGGTTGTCCAACCCTAATGTCTCTATTTATGATCCCAGAAAAAATTCTGCTATAGTAAATACATTTTATTTTTTATATAAATATAAAATATAGAGTCCTAAAGTTGGTGTGAGATCTTTCTCTGCACAGCATCTTGGCCTGCAGGATCAAAGGTTGCAGGATAAAAGCGAAGAGATTCACAAGCAGTCAGCTGAAGTTTCAAGTGACAGCCAGTTTTATTAGAGGGCGCTAACTGCCATGTGCAATTTCTCCATATGGCTTCTAAGCTAAGATTTTCATACAGCCTCTTTCAGCTGGCTTCCTGATTCCTTGCCTTTTTGTCTCCCCTTCCCCATCAGGCAACACTTTTTTTATTAATAATTTTTGACCAAAATGGATTAGAATCTTTCACAGTAGTATTGTAGGTACATAATGACATTGAATTCCCACCACCAGTGTTGTCCTCCCTCCACCACTGTTCCTAGCATGCATCCCATACCACCCTTCCTTTGCCCCCCTTCCTGCCCCCCCAGCTGCTAGTATAAGTGGTCCCTTCTGTGTCTAGCTTGTTGTAGATTGGGTATCGATTCTGTTGTAGTTGGCTTTGGATTTGGTGTTTAAGTCTGATCATTTTTTATTTCTACTCAATGTTTATATGACTGTTTGGTTTTGGTGCCCTCCATTATTTCCCCCTCAATTTGTAAGACAGAACAAGATGGTTCAAGTTAGGTGGTTCTTTCCCATGCAACACTTTTATTCCAAATCTCAGACCCTTCCCAAATGTGGGTGGGTCTGACCATTCAGGTGGGATAAACAGGAAATTGGGGGAGGAGATACCCACAGACATTGTTTAAATAATGGTCAAACTAAAATTCTACCCTAAAAATGAGGCCTATTGTTATATATAGATATAAAAATATCTATTTTATAGAATTGGGAAAGATAACTGAAAAGGCTGGTGCATATAATTTGCATGCAGGAGTTTTGGCTTCAATTACTAGCAATTGGATTACTGAGCACTGTCAGGATGACCCTAAAATCAGTAGATAGATTGATATGTTTTATGTGGTTATAGCTTTACATACTACTTTGCTTAAAAAAAATCGTATGAACATTGAGTAGAAATAAAAAATTATCAGATTAAAACACCAAATCCAAAGCCAACTACAACAGAATCGATACCCAATCTACAACAAGCTAGACACAGAGGGGACCAATACTAGTAGCCCAGGGGTCAAAGGAGGGGGATATGGCTTGCATGCTGGGAACAGGAGTGGAGGGAGGATAACACTGGTGGTGGGAATGCCCCTGATTCAATGTCACTATGTACCTAAAATAATACTGTGAAAGATTTGTAATCCACTTTGGTCAAAATGAAAGTTATTAATAAATAAATAAATAGATAAATAAATAAATAAAATTTTAAGTGCACTATAAAAAGTTTCCTGGTGGCATTTACTAGACTTTTAAAGGACCACCAGGAAGTAAGAGGTGAGTTCACAGAAGATTGTAAATGACTATTTTTAATGGATTACTGGATTGATGAGTAGTAACTAACAACTAGAAGAGTATCAAAATATTTGTAGTGAAAACTGGGGCCAGAGTGGTAGCATAGCAGTAGGGCATTTGCCTTGCAAACAGCCAAACCAAGACAGAACCGGGTTCAATCTCCAATCTCTGGCATCCCATAAGGTGCCTTCACCCTGCCAGGAGTGATTTCTGAGCACAGAGCCAATAGTAACTTACCCTTAAGCACTGTTGTATTAATTATTAATGATAGAGTTCTGGTGGTGTGGATGGTGGTGAGGCCTTTCTCAGTTCTACCCAGTGCCTGCAGCCCCTTTAACCAGCTTGTCCATATATATCAGGGTAATGGTGAAGAAATGAATCAGTAGAAATTTTAGGAGACATTCAGCTTTATTACAAGGCCCTAATTGTCATGTGCTTTTTTTACATGGCCTCTAAACTAAGTAGTCTCTTTCCTGCTACTCTGCATCCATCTTCTGTCTCTCTCCTTGCCGAGTCCTCTTCTTCCTCCTTGCCCCACACAAAACCCCTAAATTACCAAACACAGACCCCTCCCAGCTATGGGTGGGTCTCACCATTCAGGTGAGATTAACATATGGCATTGGGGAGAGTAATAGAGCACCTCTGGGTGTGGCCCCCAAACTAAACAAAACTAAAATGCAAAAAAAAAAAATTTTTAATGAAAACAATAATAGTATCAGAAACCATCAAGTATCCGGAAATATAAGTAGACATAAGAAAATGGGAAATTATTGATTAAAAAATAACATTGTTTAAAGATCTGACTTTTACATTACACAGATTCAAAGTAATCCTGGTCAAAATTCCAATGACATTTTTCAGAAATAAACTTTACTACAAGTATATATATATAGTATATATATATATATATATATATATAGTATATATATATACTATGACAAGGTTGCAATTCCATATATATATATATATATATATATATGGAATTGCAACCTTGTCATAGTAATTTAAGTAATCCTAAAAAAAGAATAGAAAGCACTATTTTCTCTGACTGCAAATGATACCATAAGGCAAACAAAGCAGGGTTTCTTTGGCATCAGAGAAGATAGACAGAGTGATAGAATAGAACTGAGAGTCCAGAAATATGGCCTTCTATTTTGGACAAATGATTTATGACAAAGCAGCCAAGAACATGAAGTGGTGAAAGAAAATCCTCTACAAAAAAATGGTGTTGGGAAAAGAATGGTTATAATAAAAATTAAGTCAAAATGAAATTAGATAAAATGTAAATTATATTGTAATTTATAAAATTATAAAATAGTCTCAAAGTTATAAAATACAGTAAAAAATAAGCAGAACACGCTAAGATCTTGACTGCAGAGGTGTCTACAGTGATTTCACTTTAATGGAAAAGGAAACACACATAAAAATAAACATACAGGATTGCATCTGATTAAAAAGTCTCACAATAAATAGAACAAGAAAGTAAATTAAACTGTCCTGTTTTATGGCTTTGTGCTTATTTATTCATTTTTTATTTGGGTGGGGGACACTGTGGAAATGCTCAGGCATAATCCTGGCTCTGTGCTCTTGGCAGAGGTTGGATAGCATTATATCTGGTGTTGAGGTTTAATCTTGATTGGCCATGTGAGCAGGTACCTTAAATCTGTAATATTTTTCTATACCCCAAAGTATTTTATTTTGATATTGATTATGCCTATAATTCAAATTAGCTTTAAAAATTCACATGTTCCTGTTTTTTTCACTTAGTTACATAACATATAGCAAATTTCATTGAAATATAAATTCATATTTTTATCTTTATGATAGCTCTTAAAATTTTGAAAACTATCACTCCTTGTTATTGTTTTAGAATGCCAGCATACTCAATTTCAATTGTGTTCTCTTAATAAGGTTGTTATTCTAGTACTTATGAGCCATAGCTCTATTCAGGTTAACTAAAAATCTATCATACATATCAAGGTCAACTCCTAGTAGCCATAAAGCTTAATGTATGTCATTAAGCAATAATCAGAAACAAGGGACTTAACAAAACATGTATGCTTTAAAAAATAGTGTGGCAATATACTGCTCTCTCCGATCCAGGTTTATTAATTAACTGTGGTTATTGGATATACTTGGGCATTTCTAAATTTAGGAAAAAATTTCACCTCTGCAAGATGAAAGTGAGATTGGAGAATACTATCTTCTGTCCAATGAACCATTCATATTTTAGCACCCTAGCCTAATTTTCATATATTACTACAGAGAGCAGTCAGTCCCTTCAGAAATATGAATGTAAGTGAAATCTATAAGTAAACATAGCTAGCAAGTGTTTTAGTATCCTACACATCTTTATATGAAATTGGATTTCAGAATATATTGAATGTTAAAAACCTGATGCCTTATTATCATGATGAAACAGGGATAGAAAATTGCAGAGGACCACAGTCAATTTATTTTCATGACAAGCCTGCAATATAATGAAGAATTGTAAACATAAACCATTCTCATTGCCATCTCAAAACTGTAATCTTGTTCTCCAAAGATGTCACACCTGGGCCTCAATTGTTTTAAATGAACTCATTTTATATTTCTAGCTATTCTTGACCATTCTAGTTATCATATCCAACCATTTCTGAAATAAATGAATATTGTTTTTGTCTTTACTGTTGAAGAAAATTATGCACACACGGTGTAGTAGGTTTGAATATTTATCATCCATCTAAGCAACTAGAAAAGAAGTGATTTTGTTAAAGGCATCTTGAATTCACATTTTGATATGAAATTAAATAGAAAAAATTTTAAATATAATTTTAAAGATGAATAATACATTAGAGACAACGAGGGAAATGTGTGCTTTTGCGTATTGCTTATACTTGTAACAATGAACTTGTATGATTGAAAGTGACAAATTTATTTGCTAACAAGTCAAGGAAAGGAAAATTAAAGTTTGATAAGGTAGCCAAATAATCCCACGTTACAGACATAAATACATTTTATAATGGAAAAATATTCATCATATATATCTAAAGGAGTAATAGAGTAAAATTTAATTGTAATGTGGTAAATAAATGATCTTAAATTAAAAAATATTAAAATATATTAAAAATACTGACCTTGTTCTAATAATACATGTTTTTGTTATTCTATTTTCTTGACAAATACAGTTTTAATATTGAATTAAAATAAATGTTTTATATGCCTATTACTTTCTAGGTTTTATTTATTATGACAGCTTAGAAGAATGATTAATGGATGAACTATGATGTACTTTATTTATGCTTACACTATACAGTTTGTTTTGGTTTTGGTTTTCATTTGGGTTACTCATGGCTTAATCCTGGCTTGGTGCTCAGGAATAACTCTTGGCATTCTTCATATATAGTACTATGGATCAAAACCATGTTGGTGTACATGCTAGGCAAATGTCAGCGAGAGACTGTTCTGTTCTCTGTCCACCTGCTTTCCTATTGCTAGCTCTAATGCTAACTTACTTCACACAGATGCTTCTTGAAATAAATAAAATTATTGGATTTCTCATGAATACTGTGAAGAGTTAAAATATATACATTAGAGATAGCTAGAGAACAGTAGTTAATACTCTGTATCTTATAACCTTTCCTTTAAAAATATATGTATTTTTTGTTTTGGTGGAGCCACACCCTGTTGTTTACAGGGATTACTGCTGGCTCTGTGCTCAGAAATAGTTCCCTGCAAGCTCGGGTACCCATATGGGATGCTGGGGATTGAACACAGAACTGTCCCTGGTAGGCCGAATGCAAGGCAAAAATTCTACTGCTGTGTTATCACTCCTGCTCCAACAAAATACTTTAAAAATCTTATTAGGGGCCTGGCGCAGCCTTGAATGCAGCTGACTCAGGATGAAACATGGTTCGATCCCCCAGAGTCCCATATGGTCCCCCAAGCCAAGAACGATTTCTGAACTCATAGCCAGGAGTAATCCTTGAGCACCACCAGGTATGTCCCCCCTACCCCCCCCCAAAAAAAAAAAGGAAAAGAAAAACCAGAAACAAAAGCAAAAAAAAAGTTATTCAAAGTGGATATATTCTTCCAGGACATTATTTACATTTAAATGTTCAAACAGAAGAATGTGTATAAGATTTACATCCAACTGTGTTGACGAGTGAAACTGGGTGTTTTCTAGTGCTTGGGATCAAACTCAAATGCTTAAAATAAACTTATTAAGTCAGGGAGATACCTAAAGTAGTCATCATATTTGTTATGGCATTCCTTGTTTATAGTTTTATCGTAATTTAATATATAACTTGGATAGGACTGATATAGTACATCAGGTAGAGTGTTTATAGCCTAAGGAGGGAAGCCAGAAAGAAGCAACTAAAGGGGAAGATGTACCCATTATCTCTGAAAGTGGAGATAGTTCCCTAATAGGTACAATATACTTGTAGAAAGCCAACTGAAGCTTAAAGGTATTGCATCCATTTTATTTTAAAAATTGAGGATATTTTTATTTAGTTTATTTTATACAGTTTTCTAAAAATATTAAGTTGAGAACTGCCAAAGAAAACATATTAATTTATACTGTTAAAACAGGATAATATTATTCAAAATGGATGTTGTGATGGGCATGAATTTGAAAATGAACAAGAAAGTTTAGTAGTTTTTAATGTGGGAACCTGAAAAAAGTCAAGTTTCAGGGCTATCAGTGGATAAAACTTTTATGAAGAAATGTTTAAGATAAGGGAATTTTGATTTATCAATGGAAGTGATAGAAAATATGGATTCCAGATAGGGAAAGAGGTCAGATATCAAAGTAAACAGTTCTTGCTAGACTGGTTTATAAAGGTTCTTGCTAAAACTGAATTTAATGATTTGTAATCCACTTTGGTCAAAATAAAAATTATTAATAATAAAACTGAATTTAAAAGTTCATATTGGAACTAGCAAGAATATTCAGAAACATGATTAATGTTTTGACAATGAAACTTGGTCAGGAATCTACATTCAAATATACTACAATTATAAAGTTATTATACCATATTCCACTTTCAACCAACTAAAATGAAGCTGAGTTCTAAAAGACAAAATTTCTGGTTAGAAATTTTCTCTGCTAATCCCAGTGGCTTAAGCAAGAAGCAAATAATAACAATAAAATACCTTTAATATATTTTCCCAAAATTTTGTTCTAATTCAGTTCTATTGCTTTTTGTAGTCATAAATAAATGAAGTCAAAGCAGAGCACTGATTGCTTTCTTTTAATTAATTTTGGATTATAGGATCTTCTTTAAGAAACAATGTTTTGGGACAGGGAGATATAAAGGAGGTAGTTTGCCTTGCATGCAGAAGGATGGTGGTTTGAATCCGGGCATCCCATATGGTCCCCGGAGCCTGTCAGGAGAAATTTCTGAGCATAGAGCCAGGAGTAACCCCTGAGCACTGCCAGATGTGAACCCCCTTCCCGGACAAAAAAGAAAGAAACAATGTATTAGGCCTGAGAGATAGCACAGTGATAGGCCATTTGCCTTGCACGCAGCTCATTCGAACAGATGGTGGTTCGAATTCCAGTATCCCATATGGTCCCTGTGCCTGCCAGGAGTGATTTCTGAGCTCAGAGACAGGAGTAACCCCTGGTTGTGACCCAAAAACCAAGAAACAATGTGTTGAAATGAAATTTTCATTTAGTACTTATATTGGGCTATTGTGCTTTACCTTGCAAATTTATAGTATAGTATATACTATACTTTATATAATATCCTGGTATATTCTTTGTTAAAACAGTAACATTAATTTTTTTTAATTATATGGAATTTTACTCAAACAATTCAAGAGTAAAGTTACTTTAAGTTATTGGATAGGGGTTGAGTAGTAACTAAAGGTAAGGTGTCACTTGTGGATAGAAAGGCTGAGTATTAACCTCTTAGATTCTTAACCAATTATAGTGAATGACTTCTGATTCTATACATCTAGGTAAATAAGACCTATAATTTGAAATTGGAACGCATTCCAGAAATGAATGAATGCTGTTTATATATTCATTTTCTGAGCATTGCTTCACATAGTAGGCATTTAAAAACTGTTTGCTGAATGAATCGAATACCCCTGAGAACACCTGGAATCATTTAACCTAATACATTTACCTGGAATGCAGAGTGCATTTTTTCCAAAGCTGAAGATTTGTCTGCAGCACATTTGAATAATACAGCTGTTTCATTTCCCCCATCTCATTTCCCTTCACCGTCAATCTTGGCTTTCCCGTAAATGCCTTCAATAGTACTGAAAATTTCACCACTGCCTACTCTGTGCCAGTAGAGAGACCTGAGTGGTGGTCCGGGCCCAGACCAATTGCCCTTGGGTATTTCCCTGACTTAGCTTGAACATTGAGTTCTGGAGTCTTGAGTTTAAAAATATCTGCCAACAATATACCCACAGTGGATCTTTTGATTTTTCTTTCCTCTTTTAAAACACACAATTGATTTAAGTTGTTAAAGCTCTGCTCTTTTAAAACTGATGCCTAATTGAAATTGTTTCATTGAATGCAAGTTAGAAAGATAACAATAACTGGAGAGCCTTGATCTCAACTTAGTTTTCTGCCTTTTGTTCCTCAGAAAGAGTTCTTAATATAGCTGAACTAACTTAATATGTAAACTATTGTACTCAAATTTTAATTAGGATAAAAGAATATCGAAATTTGATTAGTGTCTTGGACCAGTTTCTCAATGTGTTTGTTAAGACCCCCCAAAAGACAAGCCTCATCAACCAAGTGAAAATTCTGACAGTAGTATCAAATTCCACAGGTTAGGGCTCAGTGTAATTTCAAAGCCCATTACAAGCCCAGATTATCTATGCTTCTAAACATGGCATATAAATTTGAGGGTTTGCATCTTTCTCTTCTACTTTATATAGTTTCTTGTGTGGGTCATGAGACTCGAACCTTTTATTCATTAGATCATCAGTTTATCACTGAGGAAGAGTCAGTGGAATAGTGCAATGCCAGAAAAGCAGAGTAAGTGGAAAGAAGTTAAGCTAGGAAGAAAAAAAGTGAAACCAGGAGTGAAATGTTACTGTGTAAAATTCCATTTCATGAAGATCTATGAACAGCTGTAAGATTGTAGGAATTTCTCGTGATGAGATAGACAATATGATACATTAGAGTGATTCATAATAAGGAGAGGGATTTATCTCCATACCACCACTAACTCCTGCTTTTCCATTAATCAAATTTCAACTCATGAAGGCTGTAGAGGTAGTATAATAGATAAGTGCCTTGCATTTGAACATCCTCTTTGGTCCTTAATAACCCCATACGATCCCGTATGCCCTGCCAGGAGTGATCTTTGAGTGAAGAGTCAGAAGAAGGCCCTTGAACACTACTGGATTTGGCCCAAAATCAACAACAAAATTAACTAATGAAATATTGTAACTCCTGAATTAACCCCCTAATAACTTCTGGGCTAAAGGGATTGACTTCTGAAGAGCTAATGATAAACTCTGGAATCCTATGGCCTATGGTGGTACAGTGTTTCCTTCTAGTCATCAAGTGGTGTGACACTGAGGGGGAAAAAGCAGCATCTCTAGACAAGCTTAAATACTCAAAGAATATGGATATGAATCAAAATGTAATTCAATTCAAATGAATTAATGGGTTTTGAGACAATATGGTGGGCAAGTTTGGTCATTAGCTCCTCATATGGCCTCTTAGTGTAGCCATATAACCAAACCAATGGGAATGATTTTCAGAATAGTGCCAGAGATAAATTTTGTGCCATTAGGTGTGGTCCAAAAAATCAAAACAAAACACTACATAAGTATTGTATTTACAAAAATAAATTTTTGAAATTCCATAAATTTCAAATCAAATGCAAAAATCATTTACACTTCTCAGCAACAATTTTTCTCTGGGGAATTATTTTCATTATTGACCTGCGTGAGATAGTTCTCTACAGCTCTATAATCTCTAAATAAAAGGTGTTCAATTTTCTCATGAATTACATTATCCTTTTCTCACTCTTATACTGAGGAGAAAATGATCTGTAGATATAATATGGAATCTGAAAATAATTGTGCATTGTCCAACTTCTAATTAAACTTGTATACCAGTGACATGGGTAATGATTTCCTGACTTATACTTTTAGTTTCTTTATTAAGTACTTGAGCAGTATTGTTACCTCTTTCCCCAGACTAATTCTGTTCTATAAATGCAATCACTGATATCACTTCAGAAATAATTTTTTGTATTGTGCTTTTTTTTTTAATTTGGAAGGGAGAGGGTCTTTGATATTGATTTTTTCCTTTAACAAAATAAAAAGAGAATTAAAACATTGTTTTTACTATAATCAATAAGAATGAGTTCAAAAATAAAGAATAATATGTTTTGTGATAATAAAGGATAAAGTCGAGTTTTGAGACTTGGAGACAGAGTTATAAGCTAGTTCTATAATCTGTTATTTAGAAGTGAAAATATTACTTAATATTCATGACTTTCAACATAAAAAGTATAGTTTTCTTATATCTTATGAACAAATTGTAATAGGGTTTTATACTGCATATAAAGAACTCGCTCATAGTACAGATAAAGCAAATGCATTCTAAGTTAATGCTCTCTAGGAAACAAATCTTAGAATTAGTATATGTAACTCATACTTTTCACTTAGAAGACTCAAATCTAGTAAAATTACATACTATTCCCAAATCATGTGATTATTTAGTAACAAAGTTGATTGTCTTATTCAATTTTTCTAAAATCTAATGTCCCCAACTCTCGCCTTATCTAAAATAATGGTATCTTTATTAAAATTATTAGCAGAAGGACTGTGGTTCAAATCCCCGGCATACCATATGGTCCCCCGTGCCTGCCAGGAGTGATTTCTGAGCAGAGAGTTAGAAGTAATCCCTGAGCGCTGCTGGGTGTGACCCCAAAAAAAAAATTAAAAAAAATTATTACCAATATCATGTTTATAATGAGAACATTTTCTATAGTGATAAGACTACATTTTGAAAATTTTATTGTATATTGCGGAGTTAAATTACAATATTCTTTTGTCTAGGGCAAAACTTTGCATGATAGCAAATGCATTAGCAAAGCATAATTTATTTAAGGACTATAGAAGTGATTTCCAAACAACTTGATTTCCCTAGCGTATGCTCTGAACTTTAGAGATCACGAATAGTGTTTTAAATGTGATTCAATAGTACTTAGTAGATACATTATTTAATTTATTGCATCAAATGCATGTACTATATCATCATTATATTGCAAAAGCAAATTCACTAAATAAGTGCTACAGTTTAAGCTACTTCTTTAATATCAGAATGTATGTTCATATTATTCATATGTTTCATTTTATACTATGATAATTTTGAAATAAAATGCCCTTTTTTACTTCCTGTGTATAAATGTATATTTATATCTTGTCTAAAATAATCAGATGAAGTGGTGCTTAGTATAAAGGTTCCTTTTATGTTTGGAAGAAATGGTTTTAAAGAATGAAGTTTCAAACTGAAACCATAGCGCTCGGCATGTGATGGCCTAATGGCTTTCTTAAAAATATTTCTGACAGAGTCAATTTGGTTAAAAACAGTCCTGCAAACTTACCGGACTTCTAAAAAAAAAGTAGTAATGGTTCTTCTCAGATAGAGACCTCATGGTGAGTGAAGCTTTATGGCATGATGTTCTGTGGGGTTATAAAACATTTAAATGGAATCCGGAAAGTGGTGTCTCTGTTTTATCAGAATTCTTCTTATAATAATTATACATTGCAATTTGAAGTAAATGTCAATTTTTTGTGCATCTGATTCCTTTTTTTTCTAATCACAGAAAGTTATGTTAAAATTCATTTGTATTTCTGGATCTTGCTCCATTTCTTTTTATCTAGTACATTTGCACAGTTATATTATCTTTGCTTTCTAGCTTTACGTTTTCTCTTCACCTTATATTTTCTAAAAAATTTCTCACACCACGAACCTACTTTTGTCATTTTAGCCCCATTAGTCATCTCTCTTTTGCCTTTAAGAGATAATTTTCTTGAGAGAGTTTTCTTACCTTTGAGATAATCATATCCAAAAGTATTGACTGTTAGAAAAAAAAACTGCTTTTTGGTAACTATACCTGGAGTAAAAACATAGAGCAATAAAGAGAAGTAAAAACCATCAATGAGAGTTTTTCAATGTCTAGTCCAGTACACAAGGAGACCGGAAAATGTCGCTGTCTTTTAAATACAATGCTAAAACAACTGAAAAGTACAGCTCCTCTTTGATCTGTCAGAAAAGTGAGATCATTAAGTAAATTTCTGCCTTTTAAACTAGAGGAGACAGATGGGAATGGTGAATACTTATTCTAAAAGAACCCCGATTCGTTCTCCAGCAAAAGCCTTCAGTGTCGGGTAGCAAAATCTATGCATTGTAACTAAAAGCATCGATATAGGTCTAGAATGGTCAAGTCAGGATTTAAAACTCTAGAGAGGGGTGGGTAACATGGCTTTATTGACCTGGAGTTTGATCCATGGCAACAAAGCCCTTTACAGCCCTGAGAAAGAGGCCTTAAATCTGATCCCTTATATTCTTAGCACCATATAGTCCTCCTGAGCACTGCTATGAGTGGCCCTGTTGGTATCTATAGAGGTGTGGTTTCTTAAAAAGTAGTAGTAAAATGTGTAGGGCAACCAGTCACTGGGGGATGAGGATCAAACACTTATTAAAGCTTTTTATTTGTTTTCTTATTTGTTTTGGAGAGTTCATGTCTGGTGGCCATCAGTGGTTATTCCTGGTTCTGTGCTCAGGGGTCCCTTTTGGTGATGCTTGGGGAAATTTGAAGTGCCAGGGATCAAACCCTGGCCATTTTCATGCAAAGCATTCACTTTAGCTCTTTTGAGCTATATCTCTGACCCTATTTACATGAATTTAAGCAAATCTTATAATGCATACCAGAGAAGAATTCTTTGCTTGTTGTAGGAGGACAAAAAGAACAATGTGTTTTAAAAAAGTAGACATATTTTAAATATGTCAGAATATTCTGATGCTAGAGCTTTATGACATGTTCATGAACTAAAATACAGGTCCATAGCTCAAGATGGATAGGGCAGTTCTACCATTCATTATTAATGTCTTAGTTGTCAGAAGTTCAACAATGACAACCTCAACTTCCATATGATATTTGTACCCAACTTTACAAGGCAACATTTATTTTTAGTTCAAAGTTGTCACTTAAGAATCTGATGATCCTTTCCTTCACTTTCAATCCATCACAATCATAGAAGCTTAACTCAGTAAAGAACTAAAACAGCCAAATAAATCATCTATTGAAAATCTTATGAAATGTCATTTTCTTTATCATTGTAATTTACTTCTCGATCTCTTTTTTTAATTTAATTTTGGGTCACACCTCGTGATGCTCAGGTGTTACTCCTGGCTATGCACTCAGAAATCACTCCTGACTTGGGGGACCATACGGGAAGCCAGGGGATAGAACCGAGGTCTGTCCTAGGTTAGTGTTTACAAGGTAAAAACCCTACTGCTTGCACTACTACTTCGGCCCAGCCTTTTGACTTTTAAAAACTAAATGTCTATATGTGTGTATGTATGTATATGATGCATCAAATTCCCCTGTGTATACATCTCTGTTTTATAGTCTAATTGTAATTCAATAAAGAAAGCAAGTCAGCAGAAAAAAAGGGCAACATTTTTGTATGTGCGATTAAACAATCTACTTTATAGTCTATAAAATGATAAATGCATTATTTGTCATTCCTTATCTGATTTATTTCACACCTTCAAATTAAAATATATTATAGTTTAAGTAGTGTTAAAGTTTATGTAACAGATATGCAAAGCTACTGCATACATCATTACAGTATTTTCCAGCATATAAGACGACTTTTGAAACAAAAAACAAAAGTCAACCGAAATTTTGGGGTAGTCTTATACACCGAGTATATCCCGAAAAATGTTTCAATATGCCGATAAACGAAATTTGTCTGAATATTGCCACAAAACGAATTTTCCAACTTGATCCTGCACCAATCACTGCAAGACTGCTCTGACTGCCTCTCTAACTCGGCCAATCCAAGCAGGCTTTTGATGCATGCAAGTTAGACAATGTTCTGGACCCGAATCTACATTGTCAAAAGCCTGCTCAGATGGGCCAGAGTCAGAGAGGAAGCCTATTCCAGTATACCCTTTGAACCTCTGCTTGTTGTGATTGGTTCACTGTGGTACATACAGTTGCAGCACAGGAACGTTCTGTCTGATACAGCGAATATAGGCCTAAACCTATGTTTTAACTGCAAAATTAGGGGTCATCTTATACGCCGGGTAGTCCTATACTCGGGAAAATGTGGTACCTAAGTGCGTATGACCCTCTACCTCTGTCCTTATATTATCTCAGATCTAAATTTCTCTGCCCACAGTTTCTTAATTTTGTATTAAAAAACCACGTAGAGGGTAGAGCACTGGTTCAAGCAGTAGGGTGTCTGCCTTGCATGCACTAACCTAGGATAGACCACACCTGGATTCTCCTGGCATTCCATATGGTCCTACAAGCCAGGAGCGATTTCTGAGCGCATAGCCTCGAGTAACTAACCCTTGAGAGTTACCGGGTGTGCCCCCCATAAAGCCAAGTACTTTTCATTGTTCAATAATGTTATTGCCTTCTTTTGTCTCTCTTTTCCACAGATGGGTAAGATTATCTATACTTATTCATTTACTTCTGTTTTAACATGGTATATTTCGGTTCTATTCACATGGCAGCAAGTGGCATAAATTTATTTTTTTTGAAACTGTTTAGCATTCTACTGTAGTGAACCATAACTTCTTTATTCATGTTTCATCAAGACACTTGATTTGTTTTCAGATTCAGGTGTATATTTATCTTTTCCAATTAATGTTTTTGTCTTTTGGAAGTAGGAGCCAAAAATGGAAACAGCTAGGATTAGCTAGAATGTGATGATAGTGAAACGAGATTCCCTTTCCAACACATCCTATACAAGACTAGCTGTTTTGGTGATGTGTCATTATATCTCTTAGTTATTTTGATTTGCACATACCCAGTACTAAATGAAGATTAACATTTTTTTATGTTTACAGGTCATTGGTATATCTTCTTCAGAGAAGTGTTTGTTCATCTCTCCCCATTTTTTGATGGGAGAGTTAATTTATCAGAGAGTAGCTGGGTGACTGAATCTGATACTCTTAATCTCATAATGGTTCTATATAATTAAAGAAACACATGTCAAATAACACTGCAAAGGGAAATAGAAATTTTCTTAAAGTACCATGTTGGAAAATTCTATGACTATTGATTTTTTTATTTGATTTGAATTGACCATATGATTATTAATTTTAACTGATTTGTCAAAGATTTTAGACTGATGTATTCAGATATAGAATTTGAGATACTGAATTTGGTATAAAATACTAGATATTTCAACTGAGTCGGTAATTTAGTGTGCATATATGTTTATATATAACATATGTCTTATATAAGTAGAAGAAATCTAGTTTTATTTATGAATAAAGAGGAATGAATCTATTTAATTTTATCAATTAAGAAATATGTAATTTCCTTGGTGTTCATAGAAACATTGCATTTTTTAGAGGTTCCAGTAAAATAAATTTATGAGTCTGAAAATAAAGAGCATACCAGAGTTAATAAAAAAATATTTAGTGGGAAAATATTTAGAGAAGTGCAGAGCACTCCATCTTTCAAAATGTGATTGGGGAACTGAAGATAATACAGCAGGTAGGGTAAGCACTTTCCTCACATGTAGCTTGCGTGGGTTTGATCCCAGCATGCTACATGGCCCCTCAATCTCATCCTGGGATGATCCTTGATCACAGAGTCATGAGTAAGTCCTGAGTCCCAAGCCCTGAGGTTTGCCCCTCCCAATAGAACATAGTGGGAAAGCTGCCACAAATTGGCTATAGAAACAACTTCCATAAAGAGAAAATCAAAATATTCTGTAACAATTGTCTGTACAGATTTTATTTGAGTAGGATGTAATAAGCTATCACTAAGTAAGATTCACATTGATCATGTATTATAGGCATATGTTACATATATGCATTTTTTTGGCCAGCAAATTATCTGTTAAATATTTGGTAGATATGAGTTAAATTACAGTCAATTGTACAATGAGTATTAAAAATAATTTAACTATAAGATATGTCTGTCTGATAGACTGGGATGATAGTACAACAGGTATGACATCTGGCTTGCAAGTGACCTATTTGGATTCAATTTCCACCCCTTCATATAGTCCCTCAAGCCTACCAAGGAGTGATTCCTGTGTACAGGACCAGGAGTTAGCCCTGAGCACTTCCTGGCATGATCCTAAAATATAACACACATAAAACAATATATATGCATATATGTGACTGAATATTAATTGCTAGTAAAGGACGTGAAACAACTCAAATTTTCGAGTGCTTCTGAAAGGAAGATTATAAAGGTAAAACTACTGGGAAATATTTAGAAATATCTTACAGTTTAAACTTGTTCATAACTCAACCAGAAGCTTCACCCATTTTTGTGTATCTATTGAAAATACACCAGATGAATTCATAAATTTTTGCTTTCATTCTTAAATTTATTTTTATTTATTAACTTTAGGAGGTCATAATTATGTTAAAATAATATGATGTTGATATACAAACACAATACTCTGCCACCACTATCAAAGTATCCACACCCAACATTGTCTTGTGTCTCTCTAATATAGTTTTCTTTATCTCTTTCACACCCTGTCTTTTTGGTGATTAGTTGTTTCAGTACTAAGTATTTTTCATTCTTCAGTATTGTCCATATTTCACAGATGAGTGAGATCAACCTGTGTTTGCCCTTCTCTCTATGGCTTATTTTATTTAATATAATCCATTCCAGTTTCATTTCTGACATGCAGCAAAGACGCCTGATTATATTTTTTCTTACAGCAACAGTTTTACATTTCAACTATTTTTGATTAAAAAGAATATAATCTGATCTTTGGAGTAAGGCTAGTACAATTTGTTTTAAAAAAATAAAATGTCAGGGATGGAGCGATAATACAGTGGTAGGGTGTTTTTCTTGCATGTGGCCTACCCAGGCTGGACCCAGGTTAGACTCCTGGCATCCCAAATGGTCCTCTGAGCCTGCCAGGAGTGATTTCTGAGCACAGAGCCAGGAGTAATCTCTGAGAGCCACTGGGTGGTGTGGCCCCAAACCCAAAACAAACAAACAAAAACAAAAATATAATGTCAAGTTCCAGAGAGGTAGCTAAATAATCATACTTCAAACCTTAAAGCCTCAAGGACTCGAGTACCACTGATACTTACCTGGGGATTTTCAGTACCACTTGATTGAATATCATTATACAGACAGGCAAACTACATTGAAACATGCTCTCAGCTCAATTGACAGTGTATCCTTAGGAGTAACCTTTGAACTCCCCGATCAATGCTTTACAAGTCTGCCAAAATAAAATAAAGTTTAATTTTAGGTAGTTTTATACTTACAAAATAGTCATATAGATGTTTCTTTTTACCCCACATTCATTTCGTCTCTTGTAAACATTTTGCATTACTATGGTTACTACATTGCACTTAATAAATATGAGTGCATTACAATTCTCTAGAAAACTACATTTAGCAGTGGGGAACTATAAGAAGTTATTAATTCTCACATTCATGATATATTAAATAGTCATCAGCAAGAATATGGTTAGCTGAATCATTCAATTAGTTTTTTAATATTGAGTAAAATAATGTGTGATAGAGTTTGAATCTAAGAAAATATGACACCCTGGATAGATGTTGAGGGAAATAAAATTAATTTTGTGAACCTTTAAAAATCTGTAATTATGCTATTAGATTTAATTTTAACAGAAATTGCCCTTGATTAAATTTAAAATCGATTGTACTACTCAGATGTAGCACTGTACTTAACATTAGGCATACAGTGCACAAATGTACACAAATATTGAAAACAAACAAGCAAACTAGAAAGTAAAGGTATCTCTCTTTACAGAGTATGTTTCTGATAAAAAAAAACTGTATTTTGGCAAAAACTCAGTAAAACATCTTTGCATCTGAGTGCACTGGAGAAATTCAAGATGACATCTTTACCTTTTTTAATTAAATTCCAAATAATTAAAGCATTTTCTATAAACATGTATTTAATTAAATGTATCATGATTCTACTGAATACATTTTAATGCTTTGTAGCTGTATGTACACTGAACCTCTACAAAAGCATATATTGGGGACAATTAAATTATTTAAAACTTTTTATATGTCATTAATTTTCAGGGAATGCTTCACATTCACAGTGTTAGGGAGTTTACTGAGCAAGTCAAGTTTACCTAAAAGAGAATTATACTGGGGCCAGAGCAGAGGTGCAAGTGATAGGGCATTTGCCATGCATGTGCTAACCTAAGATGGACTGCAGTTCAATCCCCCCTGGCATCCCATATGGTCCCCCAAGGCAGGAGCAATTTCTGAGCAGCCCATAGCCATGAGTAACAACTGAGAGTCACTGGGTATGACCCAAAGAGAAAAAAAATAATTATATTGTGGGGCTGAAGTGGTGGTGCAGTGATAGGGCATTTGTCTTGCATGCAGCTAACCCAAGACAGACCACGGTTCAATCCCTTGACATCCCATATAGTCCCCCAAGCTGGGAGTGATTTCTGAGCGTATAGCCAGGAGTAACCCCTGAGGGTCACTAAGTGTGGTCTCCCCCTAAAAAAACCTCCAAAAATTATATTGTGATGGTGTGTTTACTTGGCTTTAAAACCTGGTGGAGAAATATTAGGTGACATTACATTAAAGTAGCTAATTTGATTAGTCCGACCTTCATAATGGACTGGAGATAAAATATTTTATTCTATCCTGATCATGTACATTTTAGCATGCTGTTTAGATTATCCTATTAAAAATAAGTGCTTTAGGAAGACAGAGAAATAGCACAGGATGGGGTGTTGCCTTGCTCGAAGCTGACCCAGGACAGATGGTGGTTAGAAACCCTGTATCTCATATGGTACCTCTTACCTGCCAGGAGCGATTTCTGAACACAGAACCAGGAGTAACCCCTAAGTGCTGCCAGGTGTGACCCAAATACCAAAAAAACCCCTAATATGTAAGAGAATAGCTTAAAATTTTGTTTGGAGAATGCCTTTTAAATTGATATAGATGTATTTAATATTGAATCATATATTAACATTCAATTAAAAGTATTATGGTTTACATGTAGGGCTGGAGCAATAGCACAGTGGTTAGGACATTTGCTCACATGTGGCCAACCCAGGTTTGGTAGCAAGCATCCCATCTGGTCCCATGTGTTTGTCACGAGTAACTTCTTTGTACAAAGTCACAAGTAATCCCTGAGCAACACTGTGTGAGGCCCAAAAATTAAAAGATAAAAAAAAGATGCCCTTAATTTAAATTTTTTAAAACATTATATTGGAGAAGACGGAATGATGTAATAGAGAAAATATATGAACATTTACTTTATTCCATTATTAGTTATTTTTTTTGGGGGGGTCACACCCGGCAGTGCTCAGGGGTTACTCCTGGTCCATGCTCAGAAATTTCTCCTGGCAGGCACGGGAGACCATATGGGGCACCGGGATTCGAACCGATGACCTTTTGCATGAAAGGCAAATGCCTTACCTCTATGCTATCTCCCAGGCCCCCATTATTAGTTATTTTTATTGAGGTATAATTTACATTTGCACAGCTATATTGATTCCTCAACCAGTGTTTCTAGATTCCTTCTCAGGATCATGAAATATTATGTCATGTTTGTGCTTTTATATTTTGCATAGGCACAATAAATATTGGGGAGATTAGAAAGGAAATTCACTTGACCTAAGAAACACAGGGTTTTCTCCCTTGAAGTATACTGTCTTGGGAATAACTCCAGGCTCCTTAAATGCTCTTTGACTCTCCTCTCAGTCCTTTAGTGATGTCTAGAAACTTTCCACTCCCTAGTGGATGATAAAAGCCTGACTCTGTAGCTAGAGATCTTGGTATTTGCACAGGTCATAAGATGGAGCCTAGGACGGAGTCTTTCTTTTCAGTTCTAGAATTTCTCTTCAGTCTTCTGTAGTTAGTAGTCTTGGTTTTTGCACAGATCCTAGGATGAACCCTAGGATAGAATCTTTCATTATGTTTCCAAAAATTCTGCTCAGCTGCAGTTGTCTCAGTCAGACCTCTGGCATTAGAGATCTTGGCTGTTGTACAGATCGTAGGTCAAAGCCTAGATTAGGGTCTTTCTTATTGATGCTAGAACACGTTCTGCCCAATACTGGTTGTCATAGTTAGTCTTCTGTAGTTAGTGATCTTGGCTTTTGCACAGATCCAAGGATGACGTGTCTCCTGATTTCATCTTATCGTTAGTTGGTGAGGTAAAATAAACCGCTCTTAGATTAAGTTGTTGCCATTTCCTCATTGTCAGGATGTCATATCAAAACTGGCTCATGCAAGGAATTTTCACAATGATCACATTGCATCTGTAAATTATTTGTGGTAAGGTGAACTTTTTTTTTTTTTTTTTTTTTTTTTGGTTTTGGGTCATACCCGATGACACTCAGGGGTTACTCCTGGCTATTTGCTCAGAAGTCGCTCCTGGCAGGCACGGGCACGGGGGACCATATGGGGAACCGGGGGATCGAACTGCGGTCCGTCCTAGGTTAGTGCAGGCAAGACAGGCACCTTACCTCCAGCGCCACCGCCTGTCCCCAAGGTAAACTTTTTAATGATATTAATCATTACAATCTATGAAGAAGGAATATGTTTATACTTTCTTGTGTCTTCTTATTTCTTTCAAAAGTAAATTATAAGTTTTATTAAGTAGGTCTTTCATATTTTTCTTAGATTGATTCCTAGATATTTGAGGGATTTTATATTATCATAAATAAAATAGTTTTAATTTTTCTCATCCATGAAGTCATTGTTTGTTTACTCATAAAAATTTAATAGACTTAAGTGCATTGATTACTTAGCCTGTTAATTTCTATATAGATTTATAATTCCTAGGAGTTTTTCTGCAAACTTTAGGTTTTTCTATGTATAAAGTGAATAGTAACAATTTAACTTATCAATTGGATCATTTTAATATCTCTCTCCTATCTAATTGCAGTGGCTAAGATTTACAATACTATGTTAAATAATAGTGTATAGTGGATATTCTTATCTTGTGATGATCTTTGAAGAAAGATTTCAGTTTTTTCCCAGCCACGGGTTTGTTGTGTATGGACATTATGATATGGAGATTGATTCCTTCAATTTCCATTTTGCTGCGTTTTTTTTTTTACATAAATGCATGATGAATGTTGTTTGGCACATTCTCTGCATCTTTAGAAATGATGATAAGGCTTTTGACTTTTCTTTTATTAATGTGGTATGTTAAATTATATTCACCATCCTTACATATCTGGGAAGATTTCCACTTGATTATATTCTATTATGTATTGCTGTATTATTCACTGAGATTTTATTGAGTATCATTGAAATATGGTCATCTAGAATTGTTAAAACTTTATTTTTCATTAATGTTTTTGTCAGCTCTCTCATAAAACTTGGAAAATTCTTCTTTTTTCCATTTTCTATAAAATCTTATAAAGGATAGTTCCTTTCTGAAAGTTTGGAAGAACTCACTCCTGAAATGCATATGGTCCCAAATTTCTGTTTTTTGAAAGGCTTTAATTACTGTTTTAATTTTCTTATTTTTATTTTAACAGGCAAATACTTTATTTAATATTGCTTGTACAATAAAATGTCTAACAAAATTATTGAAAAATACATTAGTTAAAGAAAATTTGTGAAGATTGTATCTCATAATGAGGTCTTTTCTATTGGTTAATATCTATTCCTTGCTAGCTGAGCTTTCTGTATTAATGCTTTTGTTCATTGATCTTGGTTGGCTTCTGTGCTACTTCTCCATTTAATCTGGTGTGTTCCCACTGGACTGTATTGTGAGTACTGTGGAATTTGTAAATATTGTTTCAGGAACTCTAGGATCAGCGGAATTAGACTTGTAAGTGTCAGCTGCTTGGCTGGTATCTATCTTTTTGGAGATTAATTTTGAAGCTGCAATTCTGGGCAATTGTTTACATGTTGTGACTGTGTGATTAGACTTTGGCTGCTGGGGCTTCTGGCAGTGCTAGGGTTGAGGGGAAGTTCCTTCCCATACTCTGAGAAGACCCCAGAGTTCTCAGTCTGAAAACTAGTATACTGGAATTTTTTGTTGTTTTGGCCTCTGTAGAGGTTAGTCATAAAGCATTGAAATTGGGTTGATTACATGGTTTGCATGGTGGTGGTTATGTGCTGTGAGTATTGCTACTAGGGTTTTGACCATACAGGTACTTCCCTCCTTCCAAGATCACCCTAGTTTTTAGTCCAAAGACCAGTGTACCCATGAGTTGTTGCAGCTTGGATTGTATTTTTTTCTGTCTTTAATTGTAAATATATAAAACCTGAGCCATTGTTTATATGGTGTCAGCTGCATATCTGTCTCAACTTTCTGAATTCTGGTTTTTTGACTTCTTCCTGACTTGGTCTTTGGAAGATGTGGGTCTTAAGAAATGTATTTAGTTTTTCTACATTTTCCAATTTAGTGGTGTAAAGTTTATAATAACCTGTTATGTATTTATAATGTGCCTATTATCATTTTGAAGCATAATCACAATTTAATTTCAATTGAAAATAGTATTTTAATGTATATTTTGTAAATATGCATCACTTTTTTTTCATTCCTGCCTTATTAGACTTTCCTTTCTCTTTTTCTTTATGGATATAGCTAGGAAGTAGTTGATCTTAGTGATTCTTAAAAAGTAACCACATAACTTGAACCATTCTGTTCTTCACCATAATTTGAGGGGGAAATAATGGAGGGCACCAAGACCAAACAGTTGTATGAACATTGAATAGAAATAAAAAATGATCAGACTTAGATACCAAACCCAAAGCCAACTACAACAGAATTGATACCCAATCTACAACAAGCTAGGCATAGAGGGGACCACTTATACTAGTTGCTGGGTGGAAGGGTAAAGGAGGGGACATATGGATGCATGCTGGGAGCAGGGGTGGAGTGAGGACAACATTGGTGGTGGGAACGCCCTGATTCAATGTCACTATGTACCTAAAATACTACTGTGAAAGATTTGTAATCCACTTTGGTCAAAATAAAAATTATTAATAAAAAAAGTTAAATCTGGGGCCCGGGAGATAGCATGGAGGTAAGGCATTTGCCTTTCATGCAAAAGGTCATCGGTTCGAATTCCGGTGCCCCATATGGTCCCCCGTGCCTGCCAGGAGCAATTTCTGAGCATGGAGCCAGGAGTAACCCCTGAGCACTGCCGGGTGTGACCCAAAAAAAAAACAAAAAAATCCAAAAAAAAAAGTTAAATCTTAGCTTCAGAGATCTTTTATATTGTGTTTTCGATGGAACCATTGTAGTGTTTTGCTCTAATTTTTTAGTATCTCCCTCTATTTGCTTACAGGGGGCTCTATTTTGTCTATGCTAGTTTTTTTTTAAGATATCAGGTTATGCCATTTATATATACCAATTTTAGTGGGGTTTTTGTTTGTTTATTTCTTTGTTTGGGGTTTGTTTGGTTTCTGAATCACACCTGGCAGTGCTCAGGGGCTATTCCTAGGTCTGGGCTCAGAAATCATTTCTGGGAGGATGCCAAGATTTCAACCACCATCAACTCTGAATAGGCTGCTTGCAAAGACAAACTCCTTACCACTGTGATATCTCTCTGGCCCACGAGTTTTCATTTTCTGATGAAAGTTTATATTGTTATGAATTTCCCTCTAATTATTACTGTTGTTATGTCCCATAAGTTTTGGCCGCTTGTGTCTTCATTCCTGCTGGTATCCAGTCATGTTTTTAGTTTCTTTTATTTTTTTAAAGTCCCTCTTTGATCTAGTGATTTCTCAGCAATGTGTTATTTAACTTTCAGGTGTTAGAATTTTCCCAATTTTTTTGTTTCTGGCTATTAA
Source organism: Crocidura indochinensis (assembly GCA_004027635.1). Lineage (NCBI taxonomy): Eukaryota > Metazoa > Chordata > Mammalia > Eulipotyphla > Soricidae > Crocidura > Crocidura indochinensis. Next base: position 29,151 of record PVKC010007302.1, read on the forward strand.
TCGAAGTATTGTGTTATTCACATGATTGCTAATTCTCAATTTTATGTCAGTTTGCCTTATGACTCATCGACAATATTTATAATACCCAAATTCTTAAAAATAGAGCTCCTTATATAAATAAAAATTTAATTAAAATGAGAAAGCATATATGTACTTTATATATATAACTTTATTCATTCATATTTTGCTATGTTAACTTTCCTTAACATTCCTTATAAACAATGTCATGTCAAATTTGTGATACCACAAAATTTAGAAACCCAATAATTTTAAACATATTAATAAATATAGGATATTAATAAATATAGGATAATATAAAGCAAATCCTATGCATTAATATTTTTTCTATCAAAAGTAATTTTAGGGGCCCGGGAGATAGCATGGAGGGAAGGCGTTTGCCTTTCATAAAAGGTCATCGAATGAGAATAATCAGTGCTGGCGGGGATGTGGAGAGAAAGGAACTCTTCTCCACTGCTGGTGGGAATGCTGTCTAGTCCAACCTCTATGGAAAGCAATATGGAGGTTCCTCCAAAATCTGGAAATTGAGCTCCCATTCGACCCAGCTATTCCACTTCTAGGGATATACCCTAAGAACACAAATATTCAATACAAAAGC
>PVKC010007303.1:0-19262 GCA_004027635.1 Crocidura indochinensis
GCAGTGCTCAGGGGTTACTCCTGGCTCCATGCTCAGAAATTGCTCCTGGCAGGCACAGGGGACCATATGGGGTACCGGGATTTGAACCGATGACCTTCTGCATGAAAGGCAAACGCCTTACCTCCATGCTATCTCCCGGGCCCCTCTGCTCTGGTTTTTATGAATTTTCTTCTTGTTGTGTTTGGGTTCCTTTGATGTTGGCTTTCCAGATATTTAATTTGTCCCTTTAGGTTGTTGATTATGTCAATTTTTTCTTTCCTAATATAGGCCTATATTGCTATAAGTATCCCCCTAATGACTACATTTGCTTTGTTACATTGATTTTGGCTATTTGCTTCTTCATTATTGTTAATCTCAAGGATCTCTTTATTTTTTCCTTGATTTCCTCTTTGAACCAGCTGTTGTTGATCAGCATGTTGTTTAGTTTACAGGTGTTAGATGTTCTCTACATCTTTTTACAATTAATCTTGATCTCTATGGCATTTTGGTCTGCTAGGCTGCTTGGTATAATTTCTTGTTTGTTTGTTTTTGGGACACACTCTGTGGTGCTCAGGGGTTACTCCACACTGAGAAATCTCGCCTGGCAGGCTTGTGGGACCATGTGGGATGCTGGCAATGGAACCCAGGTTTGTTCAGGTCAGCTGCATGCAAGGCTAATGCCCTATTGCTCTGCTATCTCTCCAGCCCCTGTTTGGTATGATTATTATATTTGTGATTTTTATGTAACTTGTGACACAAGTTAGACTTGTGTCCTAAAATGTGGTCTATCCTAGAGGAAGTTCCATGTGTACTTGACAAGAATGTGTATTCATCTCTTTGATGATGAAAGACCCTGACTAGATTCATTAGTCCTAGTTATTCTAGTTTATCATATAGGGCTCTTATGTCTTTACTAGTGTTTCACCTAGTGGATCTGTCCAGTGGTGATAATGGCATGTGGAAATCTCCCATTACTATCACATTCTTGCTCATATTTTCTCTAGGTTTGTGAGCAAAAGCCTTACATATATTGCTGGCTGTATGTTTAGTACATAAAAGTTGATCAGGGTTAGTACTTGGTCTCTTGCTCTCCTGATCACCCAGTAGTATCCATCTTTGTCTCTAATTACTCTCTTGAGGTTGAATGTAATTTGATCTGATAAAAGCATGGCTTTGTCAGCTTTTGTTTGTTTTCCAATAAGCTTGTATAATTGTGTTCCATCCTTTTCCTCTGAACCTCTGTCTCTCCTGCACTTTGAAGTGCAGTTTCCTGTAGGCAGCAAGTGGCTGGGTTTTGTTTTCTGATCCAACCCACTACTCTGTGTCTTTTGCTGTGAGAATTTAGTCCATTGACATTTAAGGAAACTTTTTTTTGTTTTTGTTTTTGGGCCACACCCAGCCTTGCTCAGTGGTTACTCCTGACTGTACGCTCAGAAATCGCTCCTGGCAGGCTCAGGGGACCATATGGGATGCCGGGATTCAAACCACGAACCTTCCGTACACAAGGCTTTACCTCCATGCTATCTCTCTGGCCCCAAACATTTAAGGAAACTTTTGACAGAAAGGGCTTATTGTACTATTTTATTTGTAGATCTGTTGTTCCAGTTGTGAATTTGTTTTAAGTAATTGCTCTTGGAGGAGTCATTTAGAGTCATTTCAGTTAGTGTCAATATTGTGAGTTCTTTTTTGTTCAAGAATGTTTTTAACTCTCATGAAAATGAGGGGTTCTTGGGGCCAGGGAGATAGCATGGAGGTAAGGTGTTTGCCTTTCATGCAAAAGGTCATCGGTTCGAATCCCGGTGCCCCATAATGAGGGGTTCGGGGCCCGGGAGATAGCATGGAGGTAAGGCGTTTGCCTTTCATGCAAAAGGTCATCGGTTCGAATCCCGGTGCCCCATATGATCCCCTGTGCCTGCCAGGAGCAATTTCTGAGCATGGAGCCAGGAGTAACCCCTGAGCACTGCCGGGTGTGACCCCCCCAAAAAATGAGGGGTTCACTGAGTAATGGACTCTAGGTTGAAAATTCCTTTTATTAAGTAATTTGCATATGTCATTCTTTCTTTTCTAGCCTGAATTGTTTCAAAGAGGATCTGGTTCGATTCTTAGGTTCTTTCTTTATATTTAGGGTTCTCCCTTACTGCTTTAAAGAGTCCATCTCTCTCATTTTTTTTTTGTTTGTTTTCGTTTGGATTACTATATGTTTGGTGTGGTGTTCTTTTGAGATCTATTTTGTTATTATTTTTTTTTGTTTGTTTTTGGGTCACACCCGGCAGTGCTCAGGGGTTACTCCTGGCTCCATGCTTAGAAATTGCCCCTGGCAGGCATGGGGGACCATATGGGGCACCGGGATTCGAACCGATGACCTTTTGCATGAAAGGTAAAACGCCTTACCGCCATGCTATCTCCCGGGCCCCTTGAGATCTATTTTGTTTGGCACTTTTTGTCTCTAGGATTTGTATAGCAGCCTCTTTTCAGAGTGGGAAAGTTCTCTGGTATTATCTCCCATACTCCTTATTCTTCCCCCTTCCCATTTTCCTCTCAACTGGTATTCCTATAAATTGGAGATTATTTCTTTTGTTTTGTTCATTACATTTTCCACAATTTCTATTCTATATTTTCTTCCAGTGTTTTGTCTCTCCTTTCCTTTTTTGACTTCTTTATCAATTTTTTGTCAGTTTGTCAATGCAATGACAATTCTAGCTATGATAGCTTGCCAACTTGTTTTTTCATCTTTCAGTTTCATTTGTATGGATTCTCTCATTTCTGAAAGTTCTTTGAGTTGCTTAAATTGTTCATCTATATATTATTATTTTTATTTATTTTTTGTGGGGTAACAAATGGCGGGTTATTCCTGGTTCTGTGCTTAAAATCACTCTTGGCAGGCATGGGGGACCATATGGGATTCTGGGATTAGAACCACTGTCTCTGCTGAATCGGGTGCATGCAAGGCAAGCACCTTATTGCTTGTGCCCCCCCCCCCCCCTTATTTGGCTTTTGGACCACCTTGGTAGTGATCAGGGGTTACTTGTGGCTCTGCACTCAGACATTGCTCCTGCCAGGCTTGGGGAACTATATGGGATGCTGGGGATTGTACCTGGCTGGGTCCATCCCAGGTAGGCTGAGTGTAAGGCAAATGCCCTACCAGCTCTGTTGTCACACTGGCTCTGATTGTTTTTTAAGTTTGCTGGCTAGTGACTTCATGATTTCTGATGCATTAAATATTAAGTGTTTATTTTAGGTCCTCAACCATAAGGCTCATGCATATTGGTGGACTTGGAAATTTGTAGGAATATTCCTCCATATCCCAGTTGAAGGTTTCTTCCTTAGTTTCTTTTATCTTTGCATTTCATTTCATTTGGAGTTTCAGGGTGTTTCAGAAAGTGATCTATTGAACTTGTTGTGTAAAATGTGACTAGAAACATATGTACTTTAGAGCTGATTTTCCTAAACATATCAGGTTATCTGAATATGATAAAATATTGCAAAGTAATTTATTGGTTTGTTCACCTAGGTTTTGAGCTATAATTTTTTAGAAGAAAGAAGTACTAGGTCCAATCTGCCTGGAAATATATGACATAACTTAAATACCCTGACACTAACGTACTAGTTATCTGGGTTGTTTGGGGGGAAAGGAGAGTCAATGGGAGGGACTGAAGGGTCCCTATCTCTACTCAAAGACCTGAAATGGGGTGCAGGACAGCAGGTGCTCAGGACCAGCAACTTCCAGCCTCCTTTTTTAAGACACATTTGGACTTTGGCAGTACTTCATTTTACTCCTGGCTCTTCATTCATTGCTTATTCCCTGAGGAACATGGAACTACAGAGGATGCAAAAGTCAAAAGCAGGTCAACCACGTGTTCGCATATCCTCCCACTTTTTTTTTTTTTTTTTTTTTTTTTTTTTTTCGGGGAGGTCACAACCGACAGCACTCAGGAGTTACTCCTGGCTCCATGCTCAGAAATCTCTCCTGGCAGGCTCAGGGGACCATATGGAATGCCAGGATTTGAACCACCAACCTTCTGCATACAAGGCAAATGCACTACCTCCATGTTTTCTCTCTGGCTCCCCACTGTATTTTTGTTTTGTTATTGTTGTTTTTGTTTTGGGGTCATACCCAGCAGTGCTCAGGGGGTACTCCTGGCTCTACACTCAGAAATCTCTCCTCGTAGGCTTGGGGGACCACATGGGATGTCGGGATTCGAACCACCATCCTTCTGCATGCAAGGCAAGTGCCCTACCTCCATGCTATCCTTTAGACCCCTCTCCCACTGTATTATACAGTTCCCTTAATTAGACTATTTGATTTCGTTTCAACCTGTTCTCATCTGTGCAATAGCTAACTTGCATATGGAGTGCAGAGATTCTGTTCCTCATCTGTTCCATGGTTTGGTGGCTTTCATTAGAGACCCAGAATCATGTGCAAGCTCTTTCCCTTCCCATTATCTAACACAAAAATTGTCCTTCTGGGCAGGACATTGTAAGGTAAAGCCTGAGCTGATCACCTGGTTGGAAGATGGAACTCTGGAGATGCTGCCAAGAGGCATGTTTGCAGGTGAGTGTGGACAATCCTCTTGATCTCAGCATGGTATGGGTGTGGCATGTTATGGGCCTGTGTGAGATGGCACCCCTGGGTTGGGGCATCAGATTCCCAGATCAATGGTGCAGGACCTCTTCTGTTCCTATTTGCCACCCTTTATGCTGAGTCCCAGATGATCTGGAACTTACCAGTCTTGCTTTCTCTCAGAACCACTCATAAGTACATTTTGTCTATAGTTTTAAACTATTCATGAGTGAGTCAGCATAAAGCTAATGTTGATTTTGCCAATTCATTATGATTATCCCAATCTCTTGCATATTCTATCAGCTAATTTATTACCTGAAAATAAGGTGCATTTTACCCACCCATATTGCTACATTCCACCAGGTTTCATTCAACTTAATTCTTTTATTTAAAAATTTTAATTTAAGTATCCTGGTTACACCGATTTTCTGACTTGGGTTTCTTTCATAGAATGTTCACAGTCTTTCCTGAGTGCCACTTTCCCACCACCAATTTCTCTGTACACTTCCCTGCCTGTCTCTGAGACAGGCATTCTGCTTCTTTCACTGTTCTTTTTTGGCAAGGTTAATATTGTGGGCTGGTCCTCTCGGCCCTACTGTCTATTTTCTTTTGATATTAGTACAAAATTGTCTTTTATGTATATTATATCCCATTGATAAGCTTTACTATTGTCTATCCCTCTCCTCTGGTTCATAATATGAACATAATCACCATGTCCATCCATATATAAGCAAATTAGGCCAGGACTGGTGGTTCTCACTGGTTCTCAGGGCATAGTTGAGATGCAGTGCTTGTGTTGGCTCTCAGTTATTTTGGGAATTAAACCAGCATGCGGAATCTCTTCCACCATTTTAATTCTGTAAGGGTTACTAGGTTATATCCAGAGTGCTCACAGGGCCACACAGTGCTCAGGAATGAAAACTACCTCATGAATTGTGATTCTGCTCCTAAGTATGTCTTTTAGGGTTTGGGAGAGAGAGAAATTAGTCTAAACCGATTAATATTAAGGGAATATGCTTGGATTTTTGCTCAGGATCACTACTGACATCGATTGGTGGACCAGATAGTGTCAGGGATTGAATTGTGATTGTTTACGTACCAGGATTTCACCAGTAAATTTGTAGTATGGCTGTAGGCACTAAATAGGACTTTGTATTTTGCAAGACTCAAATCTATTTATTTTGGTTTTGGGTCACATCCAGTAGTGCTCAGTGGGTTACTCCTGGCTCTTTGCTCAGAAGTCACCCCTGACAGGCTCAGGGATTCTAGGAATCGTATCACCATCAGTCCTGGTTTGGCTACATGCAAGGCAAACACCCTACCACTGTGCTGTCTCTAGCCCCTCAACTCAAATTTATTTACATGTAATCTCTTTAAGCATAATCCTATCATACCTCTATTGTTACAACTCCAAGTGAGGTACTTCTTATTGACATCAATTTCTTCCAGCTTATATGAAGTTACTAAGATGAGCACCTTATGAATTCAAGTGTCATTATCTAAGGAGAAAAATCTTTAGAAACCACAACACAGTGTTATATGACTTCAGAGTGCCTTGTATGGAAAGGGCACTTAAGATCTTATGCCAAAAAGTTTCAGCATAGGGGCTGGGTGGTGGCGCTGGAGGTAAGGTGCCTGCGCTAACCTAGGACGGACCACGGTTCGATCCCCCGGTTCCCCATATGGTTCCCTGTGCCTGCCAGGAGCGACTTCTGAGTGAATAGCCAGGAGTAACCCCTGAGTGTCACCGGGTGTGACCCAAAAACAAAAAACAAACAAACAAAAAAAGTTTCAGCATAGAAGTTGAGGCAATAGTACAGTGAGTAAGATGCTTGCTTTTCATGCAGCCACCCATATTAAATCCTCGTGAACCTAAATGGTCTTTTCTAGCTTTCCACTCATATTAGCTGAGTGAAAATAATGGGAATAACCCCTGAGCACTAAGATTTGACCCAAATTAAAAAAAAAAACATTTTTTCTGGATATGATGTTTGAATTTTGCAAGATATAGTGAACGCAAATGGTATGACAATACATACTGCTTTGGGCCAGAGGTATAGTACAGCATGCAATATAGCTCTCCTAGCCTGCCAGGAGTTATCCCAGAATATAGAATCAGGAGTTGTTCTGGGAACCTCCGTTTGTCCCACAAATCTAACCAATCAAAAAACCACCAGACTATTTCGGTGAATGAAAGTTTTATCTTGCTTTATAAACAAAATAAGGAAAGCTAGGAAAATAGACTTTATCAGAAGATACAGGTGTGATCCAGACAGCATCTAATCCAACCAAAAACTTCCTCTTTTAACAGATCCAAAGCCAGAAATTCATCCATGTCCCTCCTGCTTCCTCACCTTCTCTAGTCAGAACTTCCTAAGTCGTCACATGAAACGTAGTCATCCTTCTCGTATTATCCCAGGGACATCTACAAGAAAGCACCTTCAATCAGAGAATCTCTATCTACGTGACCAGAACCAGTGTCCGCCACAGAATGACATACTTGAATGTCAAAAGCACAAAGAAGGTTCCATACCTTTGTCAACAAATTTGAGACTTAAAAGAATTTCAACAGCCTTTTCTAGATTATTTTGCAGTGAAATAGCAAGCTCTAATAAACAAATGGCAGTGGAGGAAAAAACTAACCCAAGTCAGAAAGAAAATCCAAAGGATTCAGGTGGAGTAATTCTAGAGATAGGAATGCCAATAATTTTAAGAGACAAGTATGAAAGGCCTGGGAAATCCTTCACAGATGAATCAGATCTAATGACACAACAGGGTACACACAGTGTGGAGAAGCCTCATGTTCACAGGAAGTCTGGGCAAGACTTCAGTGTGAGGTCAAGTCTCATCAAACACAAAAGCATACACAAAGGGGAGAAGGCCCATGTTTGCAGAGAGTGTGGGCGAGTCTTCAATTATAGGTCACATCTCATCAAACATCAGAGAACACACACAAGGGAGAAACCCCATGTTTGCGAGGAGTGTGGGCGAGGCTTCAGCGATCTATCAAGTCTTATCAAACACAGGAGGATACACACAGGGGAGAAGCCCTATGTTTGTAGAGAGTGCGGGCGAGGCTTCAGTGTCAGTGCAAATCTCATCTCACACCAAAGGACACACACTGGGGAGAAGCCCCATGTTTGCAGAGACTGTGGGCGAGCCTTCAGTCAGAAGTCAAATCTCGTCAAACACCAGAGGACACACACAGGGGAAAAGCCTCATATTTGCAAAGAATGTGGGCGAGCCTTCAGTGATATATCAGGTCTCGCCCATCACAGTAGGACACACACAGGGGTGAAGCCTTATGTTTGCAGAGAGTGTGGACGGGGCTTTGGTCAGACTTCACATCTCATCAATCACCAGAGGACACACACAGGGGAGAAACCTCATGTTTGCAGTGAGTGTGGACGAGGCTTCTGTGATGTATCAAGTCTCATCAAACACAAGAGAACACACACGGGGGAGAAGCCCCATGTTTGCAGAGACTGTGGACGAGGCTTTGTTGAGAGCTCACATCTCAAAAGACACCAGAGGACACATACAGGGGAGAAGCCCCATGTATGCAGTGAGTGCGGACGACGCTTCAGTGTTTTATCAAGTCTTATCAGTCACAAGAGAACACACACCGGGGAGAAACCCCATGTTTGTAGAGACTGTGGGCAAGGCTTCAGTGAGAATTCAAATCTCATCAGACACCAGAGGATACACACAGGGGAAAAGCCCTATGTTTGCAGGGAGTGTGGGCGAGGCTTCAGCCTCTCATCACATCTCATCAGACATCAGAGGATACACACAGGGGAGAAACCGTATGTTTGCAGGGAGTGTGGACGGGGCTTCAGTGATGTGTCAAATTTCATCAAACACAAGAGGACACACATAGGGTAGAGGCCCATGTATATTGAGTGTATGGGTGAGGTTTCAGTGTGAGTTCATATCTCATCAAACACCAGAGGACACAGGTCCCTTTTTTATAGGGAATGTGGTTAAGGCTTCAACGTGAGTTCAAAATCTCATTGCACACCAGAGGACACACGGGCAAAGCCCTGTGTTTGCAAGGAGTGTATGTGAGACTTCAGTTATATGTCAAGTCTCATCAGTCAAGAGGACACTTGGAAGAAGCCATTTTGCCGTGTTTGGGCAAGGTTTCAGTAGAGGTAACATCTCTTCAGAAACCAGAGGACACACTGGACAACCCCAATGTTTGAAGTGGACGAGGCTTCAGTGATCTGTCACATCAGACACAGAATACATATGGGAGAGAAGCCCTATTTTTGTATCGAGTGTGGGCAAGTTCCATCAAGTTTCACATCAAAGACAAGTGGATACACTTGGAGGAATCACTGTGTTTGAGGGACTGTGGGTGAGGATTCAGCACAAGTTCAAGTCTCATAAGGAATCAGAGGACATGGGAGAAGACTCATCTTTCCAGGAAGTGTCCACAAGGCTTCAGCTGGAGGTTACATTATATGAGACACTACAGGAAACACAAGTTTGGAGCTCTGTGTTTGAACCAGAAGTGACCTAAGAACAGTTCATAACATTGAAGCATCCACAGACAACAAATGCAGCCAACAAAACTCATATCCAGAGAAATGAGCTATTATCTAGCTACTTATTTTACCCTGTTCACTAATAAACATTGTCTTGATAGAATTCTGATCTCTAATATTTTCTTCCTCCTTGAATCCAACGGGGAATATTATGGATGAAAATGTTTACCAAACTCTAAAGAGAATCATTTTTTGGTAAAGTATTGATGGCAGTCAGTTTAATTTACTAATTGATTGCTTGGCTCATGTAGAAAATCTCAGATTTAAGATGAAGTTATAGAAACATCCAGATTTCCTTGTGTAAGTCCTTTTCTTTTGTGTATTTCTTTTGCTCTTTGGGCCACATCTGTTGACACTCAGGGGTTACTCCTGGCTTTGCACTCAGAAATCGCCCCTGGCTTGGGGTGGCCATATGGGATGCTGCCGTATTGAACTACAATCTATCATAGGTTAGCATGTGCAAGGCTGATGTCCTACCGCTTGTGCCATTGCTCCAGCCCACTTTTGAATGCACTGATGACAATGGTCATGTCTGACTCCTGTTTTTGTAATTAGATATAAGTCTGGGTGAACCAAATGGGGTGATAGATGTCAAAATACACCTTCAACAGCTTCTGGATGCACTGGGTACAGCAGATCCCTGGACTAGGGCTTGAGTAGATGGGAAGGATAGACCCTAAAGACGGTGGCACACAGAAGTTCCAGAGCAGTCACCCTCACTGCAGAAAAGTTTACCAGGATAGGCCACATCGAATTGATCTGAGAATTGAGGGCATGGCCCTGTGTTACTCTGCAAGGGCCACAGTGTGACACTCCACATTGGGATTTTTCAGAGACCTGAAGGACAGGCAGCTATGCTGGGTGAGAAGATGACAGGAACTCTGATGATTCTGATCTTTCTCCTATAGAGTGATGGGATTTGACACAGAATGTGTTCACAGATTCAGGTTTAATTTGAATGAAAATACATTTTTTTCTGATTGCCAAGTGAAAGAAAGTTTTTTTTCTCAATTTTCCCAACCTATTTTACATATTTATGCAAAATAACAACTACTTTTATAAGTTCTGGATTTGGGCTTCCCACCTCCTGCAGAGAACAGTAGATCACAATTTATGTGCCAGACTCAATGTTTAGATCAAAAAAGGGGATAATTGTTAGATTACACCTTGTTTTACTCAAAACAAAGATCATCCCTGGTTTCTTTGTATTTGTTTACAATAGTAGTTTCACCTAAAACAGGAAATCCCTGGTTCCATTGTATCTGCTTGCTTACAACTTGGATTACACCAAAACACAGATTGTGTTATATGTAAACCTGGGCAGGACTGTTTTCTTATAGTATGACCTATCTGTTCATAATTTGTCTTTACTGCCCTGCCTGGGAGTGGTCTCTGTACTCAATAAAAGGCAGTTCTGGTAGGCAATTGTATCTTCATAGAGGTAGAAGATTGCAAGAATATATGTTTCACCCTCAGCCTGGCTCGGATTATTTCTTGCAGCAACTCTGCTTTAGACTTGTTCACCTGGGGTTGGAAATATGACGTGTGTATTCTGTATTTTACAGAATACCATGTAGCTGTTAAAAATGAAATCACGAAATTTGCTTATACATGGAAGGATGTGGCTAGTCTTATATGAGTGAAATGAGTCAGAGTGAGTAGACAAGGCATAGAAGAATCACTAATTTGTGGGATATAAGGGGGATATAAGATATGGCAAGAATATTAGAGATGAGGATTAGTAAAACAAGTCATTGTTAAGAAGCTTGCCGTGACTTTGGAGCAATACAGTTAGGGCAGAAAAGGGAGCACTCTTGTTGGTATTTTGGGGGGTGCTTTTTTTATTTTTTTGGGTCATAGCCGGCAGCATTCAGGGGTTACTCCTGGCTCTGCACTCAGAAATTGCTCCTGGAAGGCTCAGGGGACCATATGGGATGTCAGGATTTGAACCACCATCCTTTTGCATGCAAGGCAATTGCCCTATCTCCTTGCTATCTCTCTGGCCACAAAAGGGATCACTCTTGGACCAGAGCAATAACATAGTGGTAGGCCATTTGCCTTGAATGCAGCCTACCCAAACATATCCCAGTTTGATTCCTGGCATCCCATATGGTCCCCCATGTCTGCCAGGAGCGTTTTCTGAGTGCAGAGCCAGAAGTAACCCCTGAATGCCTCTAGGTGTGACCCCCCAAAATAAATTAATTAAAAGAAGGGACCACTCTGACAGTGACAATGTTATATGAGTAGCTCCCCCTCTAACAGTAGTGTAAACCAGTGTCTAAAAAAGGAAAAGAGGGGCCAAAGAGATAGCATGGAGGGAAGGCATTTGCCTTTGATGCAGAAGGTCGATGGTTCAAAACCCAGCATACCGATGGTCCCCCCGAACCGGCCAGGAGCGATTTCTGAGCATAGAGCCAGGAGTAACCCCTGTTCGCTGCTGGGTGTGACCCAAAAACCAAAAAAAAAAAAAAATGAAAAAGAGAGAAGGAAAAGTAAATTGTCTGCCCAGAGGCAAGTAGGTGAGAGGTCAGGATGGAAACTGGGCAGATTTGTGGTGAGCAATGGGCATTGAGGATATACACTGTATCACTGTAAATCATGAACAACTTTGTAAGCAAGGTATTTCGGTAAAGTATTTAATTACTAAATATATATAGTATTAAAATGTACATGTCCCTTGGATAACTCCACTGAACCTGGATACACCTTGTTTGACAGGACACACCCTTAGAGATGATCCCTAGTGATGTGGGGTATAAAAGGAAAACGTTTGATCATTGCAGGGTGGCACCACCCTGCTGGTCCACGGGCACAAAGATAAATAATTGGAGATGCCTGCTTTGTAGCCATTCTTTGAACTCAGGCTCTCTGGCCACCTCTGGCTGGTGAATTCCCCACCTACCTAGCTGAAACTCCTGGCAGTGGTGGCAGGCCTCAGACTCCAGGAGACATAAAAAGTATATTTGGTTTCCATTTCTCCTCTGAGTTTTGCGTGGACAGTTGCCAAATGTTGGCATCCTGAGCAAACATAAGCTCCCGCTGAACACTTGGACCCAACAGGTCCCTGATAACCTTGTAGCACTGGGCCCAGGCAGCTTTGGGCTTCTCAGCCTGCAGCCCTGGCAGCCTTGGAACTTTGCATATAGGTATATTAAATGTAAATAAATTAGGGACTGGATCAGGCTAGAATGATTGCATGGCCAGTAGAGCATTTGCTTTACACATGACTAAATGGATTGGTTACCCAGCAATACATAGTGTAGTTAAAACCCTCAGGGATCACACCCTGTTTTCCACCAAAACAGAAACTGTCCGAGGCTCTTTCCTTTATCCAAGCCTTTTGAAGAACCACTTTGGCTTAATTAAATATTGGATAAGGGGGCCTGGGAGATAGCATGGAGGTAAGGTGTTTGCCTTTCATGCAAAAGGTCATTGGTTCGAATCCCGGTGCCCCATATGGTCCCCTGTGCCTGCCAGGAGCAATTTCTGAGCATGGAGCCAGGAGTAACCCCTGAGCACTGCCGGGTGTGACCCAAAAACAAATATATATATATTGGATAAGTACTTTCATCCTTTAACTCCATTTGCCCCACCAAGTGGATAGAGTCTGAAAAATAAAGATCAAAGGGGAAAGTTGGTCCATAGTCTTGAAGCCCTCCAGACCATACACATTTTATCATTTGTGCCTATCTTTTTGTTTTGTTTTGTTTTAGTTTGGAGGTTGCACTCAGGGGCTCTCAAGATTTACTTAGTAGATAACCCTACAGAGGCTTGTCTGAGAGTAGCATGTCCTGTCAGCCTAGTTTCTCAGGGAGTTTCTATCTTTGCACAGAGATCATGGTAGACTATGGGATAAGATTCTTAGGCTTTTTTTCTACTCTTTAGCATGAATCCAGATTAGTCTGTAACTTCTATCATTGGACCAGAGTTTCAATGATTCACTTTCCCATCTCATGAACATGCAAATAAATTGCTATTTATTGAGTTAACTACTAAAGTTAATATCCAATAATATAAAAAACAGCACTATTCACTAAAGCGGCCATGAGAACACAACCCTCAGCAAAGACTAGCCGTGGAGAATCTCTTTCCTGATCACAATGGCCCCAGTTCCGGGACTAAAAATGGAACTAGGGAGTTGGAGAGATAGCACAATGATAGGACATTTGTCTTGCACATAGCCTACCCAGGATGAACCTGGTTTGATTCCCAGCATTCCATATGGTCCCATGAGCCTGCCAGGAGTTATTTCTGAGTGCAGAGTCAGGAGTAACCTCTAAGTGCTGCTGGGTATGACTCAAAAAATAATTGTACACTAATTCATTGGTTTGTTCAACTGGGTGTTGAGCTGTGTATTTCCTGGGAGGAAAAAGGAATAGGTCTAATCTGCCTTTGAAATACATGAAATAAATTGAAATATCTTTGTGCAAACTTAATAACTTCCTAGTGGTTTGGGGATATGAGGATTCATGGGAGGAACTGGAGGGTCCCTTTCTCCATTTAGACACAGACCTGGGTGCAGGACATTAGGGAATCATGACTAGCAACCTCCAGTCCTCCCTCTCTCTCTCTCTCTCTCTCTCACCCCTCTCTGAGGGGTGGTGCTCAAGGAATCCTCCTGGTTCTGCACTCAGAAAACTCTACTGGCAGGCTCAGGGTACCATATGGGATGCCGGGATTCTAATCATCTGTCTTGGGTTGGGTGCATGCAAAGCAAACACCCTACCACTGTGTATTCTCTCCAGTCCTCAGCCTCTTCTTTTTAAGTCACACTTGGGCTTTTACAGTACTGAGTATTACTCCTGGCTTTTCACCCATTGCTCATTTTCTGAGGGACACAGAGAAATACAGAGAGTGCCTTTTATGCAAAAGGTCATTGGTTCGAATCCTGGTGTCCCCTTTGGTCCCCCGTGCCTGCCAGGAGCAATTTCTGAGCATGGAGCCAGGAGTAACCCCTGAGCACTGCCGGGTGTGACCCAAAAACCAAAATAAATAAATAAAGAAACCTCTTAACTTCTTTTTGTAAACTCAGATCAACAAAGGGAAAAATTGCTATGAGTATGTGGATGGAACAGATGAATCTTTGGCAAACTGGATGAGGTAAGACCAACAGGCACTATGTTCCAGAGAGAGGGCTTCCTCTATTCCAATCCCAATTACTTTCTTCCTCATCAGATCTCCTTCAAAGGTCTCCTTGTATCCTTGCTTCTGTCAGTCCTCATTTGTCACCTCTGGGCAGTATACTTCACAAATATTAGGGAGAAAGAGAGAGAATTAGATAAGATCTTTCCAAATATAAATTTGGAAAAAATCTATATATAAAAACGTTAAAAGTTTGGAGGGGCGAGAGTAATAGTACAGCAGATGAGGTGCTTGTGTTGCAAGCAGTCAACCTGGGTTTGATCCTCAGAATCCCCTAGGGTCCTTGATCCTACCAAAGGTGATTCCTGAGTGCAGAGTCAGGAGTAACCTGTGAGCACCACCAGGTGAGGCCTCTCATAAAAATTTAAATGAAATTTAAATTTTAATTTAATTTAAATTTAAATTTAAAATGAAAGTAAAAGCCCGGTTGCCTAGGTTTGCCAGCGACAATAGATTGACCCGAGAACTGGTCAGTGCTTATTAATCAGTGTGTAGTAACCTTTGCAATGTTCTAAACAGTAGAGTTTATCACTTTGACCTCACAATCCATAATCCGTATTGTGAATTGGAGACGCTGAAAACAATTTGCTTTAGAAAGTAATACTTGGGGGGGGGGAGAAAGTAATACTTAAATATAAGTATCCTAATATCTTGCAAAGACATAGTACAAAGAAAAAATCAAACAAAAAAGAACTGAAGTTTGTGATATCAGTAAACTGGTATAGAGATAAACAGCATTTAGTTCTGAAATGGAAATTGAAGCAACTCTCACAATCTAGGAGATTCTATTTGAGAGGCACACCGGGCAGGACTCAGATATTCCTCCTGGAACTGTTCAGGATCACTCCTGGAGGAATGCAATGATGGAAGTCAAACTTAGGTGAGGTGTATGCAAGGCAAAGATCTTATGTGTAAATCTGGTGGAGAGAACTCTGAGATGGATTTAGAAAATAGGAACGTATACCTGTGGTCTCCTTTCTGTTGCTGTCTCAATTCCAGATATGTGAAGAGTGCCAGAGATGAGGAGGAGCAGAACCTTTTTGCCTTCCAGCATCACAGGCATCTTTTATTGAACATGATGTATCATCAAACCAGGCTGTGAACTGTTGGTCTGGGATAGAGACAAGTATGGCCAGGTACTGGGCATAAGGTGAGGCAGCATGTGGAAGAATGAAATCACAGCAGAGAAAGTAGGTGCTGCTGAGCAGGGAGACGGGAGAGATGAACACCAAAAACCAGACAAAAATGATAGTGGACAAAGAATTTCAAATTTATATGGGTGAGAGAATTAGTATTACAAGACGAGAGCAGGAGATCATCCAACTTGAAGACCAATGGAGAGATAGAGCAAGCACAGTGGGTAAAAAGGAAACTTGGATAGATACATCAAACCTTGGAATTTCCAAAATATGCTGAAATGTAGAATATTCTTTCTCGTAATTTTCTGTTCAGAGTATATATCAAGTGGTAACCAGGGGTTACTCCTATATTCACAAAATACCCCTGGTCATCCCTACTCACTGTACTTATCTTTCTGCCACAGCATATCTTTATGGAATCTGTGGTTTTGAATCTGTACAATTTATCTCCCAGAACTGAGCTAGAAGAGTAGCTTTTAACACATCTAGACAAGGTTTAAAAATATATGAGAGAAAGTTTATATAAGTAACTAAAACTAAATTTCCTATTATATGAGTTAAGATTGTATGAGATAAAGTATAAAACTTGCTGTGAGGTTTAATGGAGTATATATTTCACTTTCTGATTTGACTAAACTCAATGAGTGGCTCATGCTCTACTCAACGCAGCAAGAGTCACTTTCTCAGTCATGGGGCCTAGAACACTGTTGTCCAATCTGGAATAGTTCCTGGTGGAAGTAGGGCTTCATAATTTGTTAAATTCATTCCTTTAATTTCTAGGATTTAAGATCAAACTCTGGTTCTATGATGTTATTCTATATGCAATTTTTGTAACTGGTTCCCAGTGATACTGGACCTACTTCCCTTCTTAGTCAAGGGACATGAACCCTTACCTTAGGCCACAGAGAGGACCAAGATGATGTATGCTCCATGCCCAGTCCATGCTGAGGGCTCACAGTTACTATTGGGAAGCAATTGTTAATTTTGTAATGTTGTATGGCAGTAAACTCTATTTAATTCAATAGACTTCAATTATTTTCAAATTAATCAGAGAAAAAACAGCATGCTCAACTCAAGAAGTGACTGAACCGAAGCAGGGAAGCCCTGCCCACCCCCGCTGAGCCCACGAACTGGGTGAGCAACCCCCCACCTGGTCTCTCCCACCTGCCTCAGGCTTTCTTGGATACAAAGGGTGGACAATCTAAGATGGCACTTCGGAGCTAAGCTACATGAGATACCATACTCAGGTTTTGGTATGAAATTGTCTCTATAAAACACTTTAACATACCCTTTTCTCTAGGTTATACCTTCTTTTAGGACCTGAAGCATGTGACCAGCCAGACCACCGAAGCAGTAACTCATCGAGCATATGCAAGAATCTTCTTCTTCTCCTTCTCCTTCTCCTTCTCCTTCTCCTTCTCCTTCTTCTTCTTCTTCTTCTTCTTCTTCTTCTTCTTCTTCTTCTTCTTCTTCTTCTTCTTCTTCTTCTTCTTCTCCTTCTCCTTCTTCTTCTCCTTCTTCTCCTTCTTCTTTTCCTTCTTCTTCTTCTTCTTCTCCTTCTTCTTCTCCTTCTTCTCCTTCTTCTTTTCCTTCTCCTTCTTCTTTTCCTTCTTCTTCTTCCTTCTTCTTCTCCTTCTCCTTCTCTTTCTCCTTCTTCCTCTCCTTCTCTTTCTCCTTCTTCCTCTCCTCCTCCTCCTCCTTCTTTTTCTTCTTCTTCTTTCTTCTTTTTCTTCTTCTTCTCCTTCTCTTTCTCCTTCTTCCTCTTCCTCTCCTTCTCTTTCTCCTTCTTCCTCTTCCTCTCCTTCTCCTCCTCCTCCTCCTTCTTCTTCTCCTTCTTCCTCTTCCTCTCCTTCTTCTCCTTCTTCCTCTTCCTCTCCTTCTCCTCCTCCTCCTCCTTCTTCTTCTTCTCCTCCTCCTTCTCCTTCTTCCTCTTCCTCTCCTTCTTCTCCTTCTCCTTCTCCTTCTCCTTCTTCCTCTTCCTCTCCTTCTTCTCCTTCTTCCTCTTCCTCTCCTTCTTCTCCTTCTTCCTCTTCCTCTCCTTCTTCTTCTCCTTCTTCTCCTCCTCCTCCTCTTCCTCCTTCTTCCTTTTCTTCTTTCTCTTTTTTTCTAGTTAATCTTATTTTCTCTTTTCTTCTTTTTTTTGTTTTTGTTTTTGGGTCACACCCGGCAGTGCTCAGGGGTTACTCCTGGCTCCATGCTCAGAAATTGCTCCTGGCAGGCACGGGGGACCATATGGGGCACCTGGATTCGAACCGATGACCTTTTGCATGAAAGGCAAACGCCTTACCTCCATGCTATCTCCCGGGCCCCCTCTTTTCTTCTTTTATGCCCCTTCCATATACTTTCCTCTTTCCCCTTCTAGGAATCCGACTATCTGTTCACCCCTCAATCCCATCTAGACTTTCCATCTTATTAAAACTCTTCACTCTCAGTTCTTAATCTACTAGGCATCAATACTGACCTCCTATCCCAACGAAACAGTACCCAACACCCAAGCAAAGGGACACCCAATCAAACGCACACCTCATCCCAGCTGAAAAAGACAACCAACACCCCTGCTGACTCATGCTGTGTGGCTCTCCCTACCAACCCTTCCTAACATGGACTATTGCTAGATACTGGGCTTAGCCCTAAAAGGACTCCCAATGCAAGAACTCTACCCAAGACTCCCCTGCCGCAAATCTTTTACCAATCTCAAGAAGGGCAGGGTATGCAATGAAAAGGCGCCTGGGGGGCCCCGGGAGATAGCATGGAGGTAAGGCATTTGCCTTTCATGCAAAAGGTCATCGGTTCGAATCCCGGTGCCCCATATGGTCCCCCGTGCCTGCCAGGAGCAACTTCTGAGCATGGAGCCAGGAGTAACCCCTGAGCACTGCCGGGTGTGACCCAAAACAAAACAAAACAAAACAAAAAAAGATGTAATTATTTTTTAAAACAGGAAACTCCAGAACTTAAGGACACCCCAACAGCCCACTTCTCCTAGTTTAGAGCCATTTTTTTCTCTTTGTTTTTTGGGTCACACCCACCAGGCTCAGGTGTGACTCCTGGCTCCACGCCCAGAAATCGCTCTTGGCAGGCTCGAGGGACCATATGGGACGCCAGGATCTGAACCACCGATCTTGTGCAAGCAAGGCAAACACCTTACCTCCATACTATCTCCCTGGTCCTCCCCTTTTTAAACTTTATTTGATTTGGGGCCGGGCGGTGGCGCTGAAGGTAGGATGCCTGCCTTACCGCGTTAGCCTTGGACGAACCGCGGTTCGATCCCCCGTGCCCCATATGGTCCCCCAGGTCAGGGGCGACTTTTTTTTTTTTTTTTTTTTTGGTTTTTGGGTCACACCCGGCAGTGCTCAGGGGTTACTCCTGGCTCCATGCTCAGAAATTGCTCCTGGCAGGCACGGGGGACCATATGGGGCACCGGGATTCGAACCGATGACCTTTTGCATGAAAGGCAAATGCCTTACCTCCATGCTATCTCCCGGGCCCCAGGGGCGACTTCTGAGCGCATAGCCAGGAGTAACCCAGAGCGTCACTGGGTGTGGCCCAAAAACCAAAAAAAAAAAAAACAAAAACCTTTATTTGATTTGATTGATTGGTTGGTTTTTTGGGACCACACCCAGCGACACTCAGGGGTCACTTCTGGGGTCAGCACTCAGATATCCCCCCCTGGCAGGCTGGCAGACCATATGGGACACCAGGATTGAAGCGGGTCCCTTCCAGGTTGGAGAGCCTGGATTTCTGAGTCCTGATCATCCCCTACTACCCAAGACTGCCCTACAGGGAGATTTCTGTCTGAATTCCCAGCTCTGTCATCTTCACAGCTGTTAACAAAGCAACGCAGGGAGTCTCTGAGAGCTGTGAAAAATGAATCCTGACCTCGTCCACTACATT
>PVKC010007303.1:19362-29823 GCA_004027635.1 Crocidura indochinensis
CCTCCCTCCCTCCTTCTTCCTTCTTTCCTTCCTTCCATTCCTGGAAGATTTGGGGGACCATATGGGACTCCGGGATTTGAACCACTGACCTTCTGCATGCAAGGCAAATGCCTTACCTCCATGCTATCTCTCCGGTCCCATCAGGAGCGATTTCTGAGTGTGGAGCCAGGAGTACCCCCTGAGAACTGCCAGGTGTAACCCAAAAACAAAGACAAGAAAACAAAAACAAAATAAAAACAATGTAAAATATATTTGTGCAAATTAATAGCTAATTAAAATACTTAATTTACCCATTTTATGAGATTTTTGCTCCTGAACCTGAGTGTCTGCACATCAGGGCTGTAAGATGTTACTTTTATTTTCAAACAGGCTTAAAGCTATCATCTCTGAGATGTGATAGATGTTTGTTTTGTTGTTTTTGGGTCACACCCAGCAGCGCCCAGAAGTTACTCCTGGCTTTACACTCAGAAATCACTCCTGGCAAGCCTGAGAGACCATAAGGGATGCCGGGATTAGAACCACCATCGTTCTGCATGCAAGGCAAGCGCCCCACTTCCATGCTATCTATCCAGCCCCAATGTTTACTTTTAATATAGTTCATGTTGGAGAAGACCTGCTCAAATACATATATAAATAAAAATGTGAATAATTGAATTTCTTTAAAAATATTTTATTAATAGTTCGGGCCGGAGAGATAGCATGGAGGTAAGGCATTTGCCTTGCATGCAGAATGGTGGTTCAAACCCCGGCATCCCATATGATCCTCTGTGCCTGCCAGGGGCAATTTCTGAGCATAGAGCCAGGAGTAACCCCTGAGCGCTGCCGGGTGTGGTCCCCAACCCCCTCCAGAATAAACCAAAAAATAAATAAAATAAATATTTTATATATTAGTCACAACTTTCCTACAGTGTCACCTTACAAAAGGACATGTCTCCCATGCTTGACCATCAACAAAAACTAGTATCTATTAATTTTTTTTGTTTGTGTTTTGGGCCACACCGGCAGTGCTCAGGGGTTACTCCTGGCTCCATGCTCAGAAATTGCTCCTGGCAGGCACGGGGGACCATATGGGGCATCGGAATTTGAACCGATGACCTTTCGCATGAAAGGCAAACGCCTTACCTCCATGCTATCTCCCGGGCCCCCTATTAATTTTTTTAACCTGACTGCTGTTTTTTCTCTTTCAGACTCTTATTCTGCTCTCACTATACTGGCCCCACTCCCAGTAACAGTCACACTACAAGCCCTCTCTTTCTTTTACTCCAATAATCTGTCTTCTTTTTCCTTCTCCTTTTTTTTTCTTCTCTTTGTTTTGGTTTGGTTTTGAGCCACACCCGATGACACTCAGGGTTTTACTCCTGGCTATGCGCTCAGAAATCATTCCTGGCTTGGGGGACCATATGGGATGCTGGGGGATCGAACCATGGTGCTTCTTAGGTTAGCGAGGGCAAGGCAAAAACTACCTTCTGCTTGCACCACTGCTCCATCCCCTATTTGCTTTTTTTAAATTATTTTTCAGTGTCCCCCTGTCAGCACTTCTCTATTCTCTCACAGCAGTCTCCTCCTCCCCAGCACAGAGTTGCACCCTTAGCATCCCCTCAGTCACATCACACACTGTGATGTGAGGGAGGAGGCTGGGCCAGGACAGGCACGCTGTGGTTGCCTACTGACGCCAAGTCGGCCACAGAGTGCCACACAGAGGCAGCGGAGGTGATACCACACCCTACTGGTCTGATGTAGGTTTCAAAAGAGCTGCAGGTTGCTGATATACCTGATAGGTGCATGGCATTAGATGGAGATCTGAGTTCGATTTTTTTTTGCATGTGGCTGACCAGTTGTCCTACTTGTTGAAGAGGCTCTTCTTGCTCCATTTTGCATTTCTTGCCCCTTTTTCAAAGAGTGGTAGTATGACTGAGGAACATTCTCTGAATATGCAAGTCTATTCCTTTGATCTGAAGGCATGTCTTTATTGCAATGCCATGCTGTTTTAATGACTACTGATTTGTAATACAACCGTGGCACAGGGGACCATATGAGTTGCAGGGACTTGAACCATCATTGGTCCTGGGTCAGCTGCAAGGCAAATGTCCTACCACTGACTGGCTACTCCCTGGCCCCATACATATGCAATATTAATTTTTTTGTTTTTGGCTTACTGGGCCACACCTGGTGACGCTGAGTGGTAAACTCCTGGCTATGCACTCAGAAATTGCTCCTGGCTTGGGGGATCATATCGGATGCTGGGGGATCAAACCACAGTCTGTCCTAGGCTAGTGCTTGCAATGCTAGAGCACCACCACTCTGGCCCCAACATATAAAAATTCTTAAATAAATTTTTGGGACTGTTTTTAGAATTTACATGTCATTCATGTACATGAACCATGCTAATTTTCTTCATTTTCCCAATTTTAGCATATGAGCTGCTAGAGGAAAGTACTAAAGTACAATGTAGTGTTAAGAAATACATTTGTGGGCCCGGAGAGATAGTACAGCGGTGTTTACCTTGCAAGCAGCCGATCTAGAACCTAAGGTGGTTGGTTCGAATCCCGGTGTCCCACATGGTCCCCCGTGCCTGCCAGGAGCTATTCCTGAGCAGATAGCCAGGAATAACTCCTGAGCATAGCCAGGTGTGGCACCCCCCAAAAGAAAAGGTTAAAAAAAAAAGAAATACATTTGTGGGACTGGAGAGATAGCATGGAGGTAAGGCGTTTGCCTTTCATGCAGAAGGTCATTGGTTAGAATCCTGGCATGTCATATGGTCACTAGAGCCTGTTAGGAGCAATTTCTGAGCGTGGAGCCAGGAGTAGCCCCTGATCGCTGCCAGGTGTGACCCAAAAACCAAAAAAAAAAAAATACATTTGTGGGATCGGAAAAATAGCACAGCGGTAGGGTGTTTGCCTTGCACGCAGCCAATACAAGATAGACTGTGGTTCAAATCCCAGAATCCCATATGGTTTCCTGAGCCTGCCAGGAGTGATATCTGAGCACAGAGCCAGGAGTAACCTCTGAGTGTCGCTGGGTGTGAACCAAAAACAACAAAAAAAATACATTTGCATGTTATGATTCCAAAAGGAAAGACTTAAGGTCTGAAGGATACAGAGAAGAATTTAAAGGAAGGGCTGATTCCTTGCAGAGATTTGCCTTCCCCTTTCCTGATGTGTGCTTTCTCTCCCCTTTTGCTTTTCTTTGTGTCTGGGCACTACCTAATTTACTCAGCTCAAAGCTTCTATCTTAGCTCTCCTTGCAGGGCTCATGCAACTTTATATTTGGGAAATCTAACCCAGCAATGGTCATGTTTGCAAGGCAAGAGCCCTGCAGGCTGTCTTGTCTCTCCAGTACCACCCACACGATTCCATAAAAAAAAAAAAAAAAAAAAAAAAAAACTTCACACACAAATAAGGCCTCAACTTCAAGCTCTTTATATACTAAAATTTTTTCATAGAAAATATTCTGGTTTTTCATCATAGAATTAGAACAAATATTAAATATTTAGGGGTTCACATCCGTCAATGGTCAGATCTGTACTCAGGGATCACTCCTGGCAGTATTGAAAGGACCATATGTGGTACCGGGGATTTAATGTGTGAAGGAAAGTATCTCTCATTAACCTCAACAATTTTTTTTTTTTTTTGGTTTTTGGGTCACACCCGGCAGTGCTCAGGGGTTACTCCTGGCTTCATGCTCAGAAATTGCTCCTGGCAGGCACGGGGGACCATATGGGGCACTGGGATTCGAACTGATGACCTTTTGCATGAAAGGCAAACGCCTTACCTCCATGCTATCTCCCGGGCCCCAACCTCAACAATTTTTTTTGGGGGGGGGGTCACACTCAGCAGCAGTCAGGGTTGATCCTGGCTCTCTATGCTCAGAAATAGCTCCTGGCAGGTTTGGGGGACCATATGAGGTGCCGGGATTTGAAACACGGTCCTTCTGCATGCAATGCAAACGCCTAACCTCCTTGCTATCTCTCCGGCCCCAACCTCAACGTTTTTTTAAAAGTAACTGATAACAACAGAAAAGAATGAAGAGTTGAACTTAGCAAATTGGGCAAAGTTGAATGTATGCCGTGAATGTGGAAGTCTCATGTTTAGTTCCTGACACTGCATGCTGCCACCTGCTACAGTGGAATTCACTTCCAGAGTAAACCAAAAGTAACCAACAAATGTTTTGGGATCACACCTAATGGTTTACTCCTGGGTTTAAATGTAGGAAATAATCCTCGTGGTCTTCGGGGATGATATTGGATTCAGGGGTTCAAACTTGGACCAGTTATGTACAAGACAAGTGCCCCATCTTCTGCGCTTTCGCTCTGGGCCAAGCAAATGAATTTTATTCTGATTAAAAACCAAATAAGGGGGATGGAGAGATAGTATGGAGGTAGCACGTTTGCCTTGCATGCAGATGGACAGTGGTTCAAATTCCGGCATCCCATATGGACCTCCGAGTCTGCCAGGAGCAATTTCTGAGCGTAGAGTCAGGAGTAACCCCCTGAACACTGCCAGGTGTGACCCTGACCCCCCAAAACACCAAACAAAATAAGACTGAATAAGATTAAGATGAAGGCATGTATTTAATAACTTAAATACATAGATCTCTCTGATTAATGGAATTTAGCAACTCTAAAATCCTAGAGATTCAACAGGAGATATTAGATATTAGATACAGGAGGTAAGGTGCTGACTCTAATGTAAATCCTGAGCACCACCTATGGTTTCCTGAGCTCTGTCAGGAAACACACTTTAGAAACATGAATAACTTCTGAGCACCACTAGGCGCGACCTCCCTTCCCACTCTCCAGAGTGATTTGAAAAGTACATTCTGAGCCTGGAGCCACAGCACAGTGAATATGACGCTTGCCTTAAATACAGCCAACTTGCATTTAACCTCTGGCACTCCATGTTTGGTTACCCAAGCATTGCCAGGATAAATTCATGAGGATTGATGGTCTTACCAAAACTGATCTAAATTAAATGCATTGTAGGCCATAGAAATAGCATTAAAAAATAGCATTGAGGGGGCCCGGAAGATAGCATGGAGGTAAGGCGTTTGCCTTTCATGCAAAAGGTCATCAGTTCGAATCCCGGTGCCCCATATGGTCCCCCGTGCCTGCCAGGAGCAATTTCTGAGGATAGAGCCAGGAGTAACCCCTGAGCACTGCCGGGTGTGACCCCCCCCCCAAAAAAAAAGCATTGAGAAGGGAATCGTCTCACATGGTTCCAATCCAGGTTTGAATCTCCGACATCCCATCTAGTCCCCTAAACACTGCCTGAATAGATTACCGATTGAAAGCCAGGAATAAATCCAAAGCACAATCAGTATGGCTCAAAAAAGAACAAAAAGTACTTTTTTTCAGGAAATCCTGAGGCTTGAGTTATACTTTTGAGCCTAGAATGGTGCTAAAGATACATGGGTGGATCTTGCTGGATCATGTGGTGCTCCCAGTATTAAACCAGGGTCACCCAAATGCAATAAAAGTGCCGTATATACCACATTCCAAATCTGAGTTTGACTTTCATAAAAAAATAAACTATACTATTACTTGTAATTCTTTTGGAATGCCAGAGATGGAGCTTTTGATCTCAAGTATGCAAAGAAGGAGCTCCATCACTCAGTTAACTCTTCTGCAAAAAGCCTAACTTACAGTTTTGTTTTGGGATAATACTTGGTAGCACAAAGATATCATCTTACAACTTGGGAACTGTGAAGTGTTGGGAATTGAACCCCACAATAAGCACTCATGCTAAAGAAGAACTCAGATCTTGAAGCTTTCAATGATCCCTGATGTCTAGGGTTTTGAAGTTTTGGGCTTTTTTTTTTTTTTTTTTGTCCACACCTAACAGTGCTTAGGGGTTACTCCTGGCTTTACACTCAGAAATGCTCCTGACTTGGGGATGATATGGGATACTGGGGATCAAACTAACTTAATCCTGAGTCAGCCATGTGCAAGGCAAATGCCTTACTGCTGTGCTACCACTCTGGCCCTTTTAAACTTATTTTTATTCCCTTTGTTCATTTTGTTGTTAATGTAGTTTTGATGATAGCAGATGCTCACCATCACTGAGATGTTCAGATATTTTTTTATCTGTGGTACTCAATGTGGTGAGACAGTAACACATAAATTTGGGTTGCTTATATACTAAATTGCAACGTTTTTGTTTTCTTAGTAGGATTCATTACACAGTACTCATGGGGATAAAATTCTTAGTTCAAGCACACAATTCATGGTTGTATATGGTAACAATCACTTCTATACTCACATGTTTGTCAGTGTTCACATCCTGGTCATGGTTCTTGTATATCTTTTTAGTAGTTGTTGCTTCCTAGATTTATCATGCCATCTGGAAGTGCTCACATACCTAGCCAGATGTGCTTACAGCACTGGGTCTTAAAATCAGCAAGACTCAAAACATGTTAGAATCATGCCAGAGTAAGGCACTTGCCTTACACCCAGCCAACTTGAAATTAGTTTCTGACATCCCATAGAACTGCAAACAATAATTCCTGAAGGCAGAACCAGTAGTAATCCTTGAGAACTACAGGTGGTGCTTCCCCCAAATATCTCCCCCAACAAATCATAAAATAAAAACAAGATGAATGGGGCAGTAGGGAATCGAATAGTACAGTGGTAGGAAAATTGACATGCAAACCACTGACCCAGTTTCTATCCCTGGGACGCCATATGATCCCTGGAGCTCTGTCTTGAGTGATCCTTGAGTGCAGGGACAAGAAAAGACCTGATCACTTCCTGGTTAGACCCCAAAATAAATAAAAAAAAAGCAAAAATGCAAATAGCAGGAATGACAATTTTGTGATGTGAAAGTGGGACATTAAAAACAAATCTATGGGCCTGGAGAGATAGCATAGCGGCGTTTTCATAGCATGCAAGCAGCTGATCCAGGACCAAAGGTGGTTGGTTCGAATTCCGGTGTCCCATATGGTCCCCTGTGCCTGTCAGGAGCTATTACTGAGCAGACAACTAGGAGTAACCCCTGAGCACTGCCGGGAGTGGCCCAAAAACCAATAAATAAATAAATAAATAAATCTATGACCAACTAATTGCAGGGCAGGTGCTAGAAATCTCTCTGCCATTCCTCCAAGCTCCTAAATCTGTTTTTAAAGATTTTAGAGACCACTATGATCAATGCTCAACAGACCAAGGGGCTACTCCTAGCAATGTTGGATGTGAGGCAATGAAGTGCCAAGGATTGATCATAGAGCCTCATGCTACAAGAAATGTGCTCTACCACTTGAGCTCTCTCCATGACCTATGCTACCATGGGTAGTATCTCTCATTGAAGGCAACTTTTACAAGTTTGGAGAAAGGTCATACAGAGACTTCGTCCTTACTCAAAAACTGCTGAGAAATGGGTTAGAAGACCAATGTACATCTCAGAAATCTTTACTCTTTTCTGGCATGCTCTGCCTGAATTCATCCCACCATAGCTGTGCTGTCCTTGAGTCTTAGGTAGTCACCTGCCCACCTATGGTCCCTAGTGTAGCTCCACCCCGGAATACAGGTAACTGAGACCCACCCATTTCTGGGCAGGGTCTTGGAAACCGGAGATGACCTGTAACTTTACTTGCAAACCCTGCCCATTTCCTGGGAGGGGTCTGGGAAAGGTACTTAAGGGCTCTGACCCAGAGGAGAAGATCTCTTTTGTCTTTGGCTTTTGCCCAGTTGGATCTCTTCCAGTTTGAAGGTCAGAGGAAAGATGGCTGAGAGATGTTAAGATGCAGGGCTAGCTGCTTAAATGGTTATGATAAAAGTCACACATGTAGTGGCTAGGATGAATAAAGCTGTTACTTCCTGAAGCCTGCATGTGAGATTTCTACCCGCCTCTCTCATGAATATCCAGACCTGACGGTTAATTGGGGTTGTGGAGCCACATGGTTCAGAGCCTACAGACAGAGGCCTCCATTCACCGTCCCAGCCAATCATAAAGTCTAAATTATTACAACACCCTAGAAAGCTAGCAATGCCTTTTTCTAGGTAGGAGGACTGGTCTTGTCTTATATGGCACTTGCCATGACCAAATAACTGAATGAATGAAATGGGGGAGATTTGGGTATGCCCTCTTGCCTTAAATCCTGCTTCATATCTGCCAAGAACCTAGTTCTGTCCCTCTGGAAATAAGTTTTGATGGAGGCAATGAGATCAACAGTGGCTGTGGATGGCCAGAAGAGGCCAGGAGACAGAACTAATATCTTGGTGAAGGTGCCTTCGCTGTTTCTTTGCAGACAGAAACTTGAAACATAGTGGACACAGGAATGCCTCACCTGAGTTTCCTTCAGCATCAGGATACAAACTAAGCAAATAAGCAAAAGTGGGAGCTAGGCAGTGGTAATTATGCTGGAGAGGAAGACTGAAACCAAAATATTTTCATTACTCAAGTTATGTTCATACACTTTTTCTAAACACCTCCAGAAGTGAATTTGGGTATAACCTCAAGATAGATATTAGCAATGTGGTTTATTACTGATGTGGAGGAATGGCAGGGCCCTCTGCTTCCCTTCTGATCAACTGCTTAACCCTGAGTGGTCACTATGTTGGAGAAAGGTGACACTTGTCTGGAACTTTATAATTCTGCTGCCACTAATTTTTCTTCTTTCACACCCGGTGACGCTCAGGGGTTACTCCTAGCTATGCACTCAGAAGTTGCTTCTGGCTTGGGGGACCGTATGGGACTCTGGGGGATCGAACTGCAGTCTGTCCTAGGCTAGTGCTGGCAAGGCAGGCACCTACCTCTAGCGCCACCGTGCTGGCCCCATAACTTATTTTTCAATAGAAAATAGAAATCAGGGACCCGGAAGATAGTATGGAGGTAAGACGTCTGCCTTTCATGCAAAAGGTCATCGGTTCGAGTCCCGGTGCCCCATATGGTCCCCCGTGCCTGCCAGGAGCAATTTCTGAGCATGGAGCCAGGAGTAACCCCTGAGCACTGCCGGGTGTGACCCAAAAACCAAAAAAAAAAAAAAAAAGAAAAAAAGAAAAAAAAGAAAATAGAAATCAATTTTTGGTGCTGGTTCTCTATGTAGGTCAACTGCATTAAACAGCTTGACCACAGTTTGATACATAGCACCCCAATTAGTTAACTTAGACTTAAATCTGAGCACGAAAACACAATACATACTATAAAAGGCTTTACTTCCCAGGATATCTGGACATCATCTGCCATGTTTTTACATTAAATTTGAGGTTTTTCTCCCTGGGACAAGCAAGTTATTAATAAATTGACCTAGTGTTCTCAACAGATACTTTATCAACAACTTATTGTTTAGACTAGGATAAAAGATTTGTCCATTGTGTTCTCTGATTTCAAGGGAGAAGGAAATATTAGAGATCAGAATTATGTGAATGCAAAGTTTATCAGTGAATAGGGCAAAATAAGGAGAACGGTATGTATCAGGAAACATCTCTGGCCACCCCGTTGGGTATATTGTTTTTGAGGTGAGAACATTTGTTTTTTGTGGATGCTGATTTGCTTACTGTTAAGCATTAGTCACTTTTGCTTCCAATGCAGGGCTTCTAACATGTTAGACTTGTTATTAAGACTTGAAGTCTGAAGCCTCGCAAACACTCCCTGCTCATGATGCTTGTCCTGTGTGTCCTCGTGCTTGATTTGACTTGACCAATTACTGAAGTCTCGCCAACACTGCATGCAAACATAGGGCTTCTCTGCTGTGCGTGTCCTCTGGTATGCTATTAGATCTGAGCTGATTGAAGTCCCATCTACACTCCCAGCAAACCTGGGGCTTCTCCCCACTGTCCTCTTGTCTTATGAATGTAGATATATACCTGAAGCCTCAACCACCCTCACAGAAAAAAATGGGGCTTCTTTCATGTATTCCATGGTACCTGATGACATGTGGCCTACTACTGAAGCCTCGAACGTACAACTTGCAGATAAGGGGTTTCACTTGTGTCCTCTTGTGTCTGATTAGGCTTATCACTGAAGCCTTGCTCACACCGGAAACCTGGGTCATGTCTGATAAGGCATCACTGAAACCTTGCCCACACTCACTGCAAATATGGGGCTTCTCCTTTAGTTGTGTCTTATGTCTCCTGAAACTGAACTGAAGCCTTGTCCACACTCAGTGCAAACATGGGGCTTTTTCCTTATGTTTTCTCTGGTGTATCCGGAGATGTGACTTCTGCCTGAAGCCTTGCCCACATTCACTGCACACATGGGGCTTCTGTCCTGTGTGTGTCCTCTTGTGTCTGATGAGACTTGATTTATCACTGAAGCCTCGCCCACACTCTCTGCAAACATGGGGCTTTTCACCTGTGTGTGTCCTCTGGTGTGATCTGAGATGCGACCCCTGACGGAAACTCTTCCCACATTCACTGCAAACATACGGCTTCTCTCCTGTGTGTGTTCTCTGATGTTCGTTGACATGTGACTTCTGACGGAAGCCTTTCCCACAGTCACTGCAAACATGGGTCTTCTCACCTGTGTGTTT
>PVKC010007304.1:0-29723 GCA_004027635.1 Crocidura indochinensis
ATATATATATAGAGAGAAGATAAG
The DNA here is from genome assembly GCA_004027635.1 of Crocidura indochinensis. Taxonomy (NCBI): domain Eukaryota; kingdom Metazoa; phylum Chordata; class Mammalia; order Eulipotyphla; family Soricidae; genus Crocidura; species Crocidura indochinensis. Next base: position 25 of record PVKC010007304.1, read on the forward strand.
TATCTGCAACAGAGATAGGCATGGGAGGGCAGTGAGAAGGGCTGGAGGGAAATTGGGACACTGGTGGTAGGAAATGTGCATTGGTGAGGGAATGACTGTTGACAGTATATGACTGAAACTTAATCATGAATCACTTTATAAGTGTGTGTATCCTGGTTATTCAATTAAAATTATTTAAAAATTAAAAGAATGAACAGTCTCCATGTTGCTAAATGCAGTGACTCTTATTAGTGTGCATCTTCCATACTATATTTGTACCACAAGTGACTTCTTCCTTGAGACAATTCTTTACTTCTAATTTCAGACATTACATCTGCTTGTACCCCTTTCCCCAGCATTTCGGATACCCTTCTTGATTTTGTTGTTATTAATTCTCAATACTCAGATCTTTAAATGTTGGAGCCTTTTATTTCTCTCTCCTGTAACCCTTCTTTTTCATATTCCATTCACATCCTCTCATCCAACCTTGATGCTTTTAATATCTGCTTCCTGATGAGTCCCTTCTTTACATCTATAGCCTAGACAGAGTTTTAGATTTTCACACCCAACTACCTAATCTTATCTTTACTTGGACTTGATACCATTATCTGGAACTTAAAATATTCAGCTGAATTACTCACTCCTGCATCATGACTACTCCTATCCCCTCAAATGCTGTTTCTTCTCAATGTTCCCACCTCAGAGCATTGGCAGTTCCATTCTTTTCATTATTCGAGTCATAGTTTCTATAAAACTGTGACAGCAAAGCCAGAAGAAAATGAGACTGAATCCTCATTCTCTGTTGCCTCTATATCACAATAACTTGTTCTGTCTTTGAATTAAACTAGAGTCTGACACATCACAGTTCTATTTTCACTGCTTCTTCTTTCTCCATGTTCTTTCTCATCTTGTGCCTCTTACTTTGTACTCTACAATGCATTTCATGCCCTCACTTTAAAATGTAAGCAAATTCAACTACTTCATTTGTTCCACCACAGAGTAAAGGCCAATGTTCTTACAGTGATGTATAAAACTAAGTATCTTACTCTCCATTACTAGTGTTTGGTAGAATGTTGGCTCAGAATCCTGCCTCCCTGGGATACAATTCTTTATGATAACTTCGTGATGATGGGAATGGGGTAAAGAATGGGGTGGCATTATGACTTTTAGAGTTATTTTTGGATGTCTGTGCTGAGGTGCATAGGACACCACTTGAACAGACTAAAGAAACACATTATTTTGCTTGCTTAAAAACTTAAGCTGTCCTCTCGTGAACTGTCATTGGAGAGGATCATTATGTGGCATGAACCTGAGATTGATCTCTAAGGAACTGAGTGGCCTCCAGGAAGATGAACTGCAAAAAAAAGAGACCTAAGTCATATCGTCCCAAATAAAGAAATTCTACCATCGACATCCATGACTAGGTAGGTAATGGGTCTCTGAGCCTTCTAATAAGACGTTACCAGCCTCTCTTTTGGTTTCAGCCTTGTCTAAGACTGTGTGGAAGAGTTAGCTGATACTTAGGGACTATAGAATTTGTGAAACATCCTTTGCTACAAGAAGATGCTGAGTTTACAGCACTTAGATAATTAGTTTCATAGCAATATAAAACTAACAGATATACCTATGGCATAGGTTTCTATCCATCTCTCCTTGACTTATTCTGTTGCACGAAAATGTGGTTGAGTCCACTGCAGATATATTCAGGGTTCCCAAATACCTCCCAAATTGAGTGACCAACTCCCATTTTCGGGGAGGCCTTGGCAATAATCGTCCGCAATAAATGATTCAAACAAAGAGGTTTGGGGGGACAAAAGGTTTGGCCAAAAGAGCCTAATCCTCCCTGGTTTGATCTCTCTCTCCTCCCTCTCTGTCTCTGTCTATCTCTCCTCCCTGTCTCTGTCTTCTCTTCTTTCCCTGTCTCTGCTCTTCTCTCTTAATCTTCTGACTTCTGTCCCTGTCTCTGCACTCTCTCTCTTCTTCTTCTTCCTTAATCTCTCTCTGTCTTGCTTCTTCTTCCCCTTGTCTCTGTCTTCTCTTCTGTCCCTGTCTCTGTCTTTCTTCTTCTTCCCCTTGTCTCTGTCTTCTCTGAATCAACTTACATCTTCTTCTTATTCTCTAGCAATCTCTCTTTCTCTCTTAGCTCCTGTCTCTGGGCTCCTGTCTCGGATCTTCCTTCTCCCGGCTCTCTAGCTAGCTCGCCCCCCTCTCTGGGCTCCTCCCCCCTTATATCCTCTTTCTCCAACTGCCTCTCTCCAGCTGTCACTTTCCAACTGCCTCTCCTTTGGCCTCCCCTTCAAACTTTATTTCTCTTCATACCAAAATAAATATAATACATAACATAAATACAAAATATTCTACATTATTCAACCTCACAATTTTGCCTTGGTCTTTTCCTAGCAAATGTTGAACCATGTTCTACTCCAAAATCTCTGGATACTTTTAAAAATGTATTTCATCTTGGGGCCAGAGAGAAAGCACAGCATTAGGGCATTTGTCTTGCATGCAGCCGATCTAGGACAGATGGGGGTTTAAATCCCGGTGTCCCATACGGTCCTCCATGCCTGCCAGGAGAGATTTCTGAGTGCAGAGCCAGGAGTAACCCCTGAGCACCGCCAGGTGTGACCTCCCCTTCAAAAAAAAAATCTTACTTCTTCTTGGAAAAATTTTACTCCAAGAAATAAATGTCTCATCTTCTTAAGTTTCATTAAGATGTCTGTTTAAACATTGTCTTCTGAAAGAAATATTTTCCAACCACTGAATATAAAATAGCAAGCTCAACTAATGCTCAGATACATTTTAAGTCTTTTTGTTTTAATGAGCTTAATTTTTTTCCATGTCCTTTCTTAGATTCTGAGATTATTATTATTACCAATTCTGAGAATTGGAATTCAAGCACTCTAAAAGCAGGGATGGTTTTTATATGTTTATGCCTAGCATAGTGCTTAGAGCATAGTAGTTTCTTAATAATTGCTTCTAAATAAATTTGTAATTTCTCTTATTTTTGAGCTTATTTTTACATTTTAGTGGAAAATAATCATTTCCAGAAAAATTTATTAAATGTCTCATATGAAAAAGGAATAAAAAGACTTAAAGGTCCACAAGATTTTGTAACATTAAGAGAAACATTTAAAATAAATTCAGATGCAATTAAGCCTAAAATGGGCACATGAATTGCTCAGTTTGAGTGCATGTCTTGGTGTGCAATTTGAATTAATGAATTAATGAATTCTCAAAGCATTTTATGCTCTAAAATTGCATTTAGAGTCTACATAAGTTTGACCTTTCAATGCTAGTTTAAAAAATCTTAGAGTCATTTTATACTATTATAATTGACATTAAGCTCCAAAGAACCAAAAATAAAACTGATTTTACATATATGTATATTCTTTATGTATAAGATATGTGATATCAAGATGTTTGTCTTTTTTTTAAGGGTTATGCTAATCTTCTCTCTGTCGTTCCAATTTTAGTATATGTGCTGCCGAAGTGGTCACATGTTTGTCTTTTTTTTTTTTTTAACTAAATGAGTATAATATTCTCTGGGGTCACAAATGTTGCTGAAAGTGAAAGGATTTTTATGTATTTACTAGTCAAATAGTAGTAAACATTTTGAGTTCTAAGTGTAGACCCATCATGAGTATATAGTATTGATTATTAGTAATGCAATCACCTGCTTTTCTTTATCCTTTGATTTTATATTATTCTGTGCTATTTAATAAGTATTTGATTTTGTTCTATTTGTAAGCCATTCATATAAACATCTTTTGTTATGGCACATATCCAATTTTAGAAAGAAAAAAGTTAATTAGTCATAAAATTTGCTTATACTTTGTCTTAAAACGTTAGTTTATTTGCTTTAACATTTTTCTGAGTACTTAGTGGTCTGTGGTAGAGGGACATGGGTGATTTAATTTTAGATGTAAGATGGTAACATATATTACAGAGGATATACCTATATCCCCTAAAACAGAAAATCTTGTAATGTAACATGACCTCAATTTAAATAAGTTGCATTCAATCAGGTTTCTTTCTCCCTCCTTCCCTTCCTTCCTTCCTTCCTTCCTTCCTTCCTTCCTTCCTTCCTTCCTTCCTTCCTTCCTTCCTTCCTCTTTCCCTCCCTCCTTCTCTTCCTTCCTTTTTTTCTTCCTCCCTCTTACTATCAATGTTCAGAATTTACTCCTGATTTTGTACTCAAGTCACTCTTGTTTTGGGGGAAGGGCCTATGTAGTGCTAGGGATCAAAAGGGGATTAGCCTTCTGCTGAGCATGTGCCTTAATGCCTATATTATCTCTCTGGTAGTGACTGGTAGTAATTCTAATCCTTAGCACTTAGTATTGTACCTGAGCACCACCATAAGTGATCTTTGAGCACAGAGCTGAGAGTAAGATTAAAGTACCCTTGGGTGCAGAGCCAAAACCTAAAAAACAAAGAAAAAAAGAAAAATGAAGAACACTTATCTCACTCACACCCCTGGGATCATTAATAATAGGGGGAAGCGTCCCTTTCCTGAGAATTTCTTAGACTGTTATTGTTGCATCGTTGGGGTGTTTTGCGTGGTGTGTTATAAGAGAGCGGTTCAAGAAAAAGGTCATCCCTTTTCTTCTGAGCATTGGAGATGATCAATCTTTAGTTCTTAGACCAGAAAACTACAATGCTTTTTCAGGAACTGACACTTTCTCACCAAAGGCTACTTCCTGATTTAGGGACTCTTTCGAATAAAGGGCAGAAGGTAGGAGATCCCACAGAGGGAAAAGTAGGAAACTCCCTTTTCATTCAGTGGTACATGAAATTCTGGTATTTTATATATATAAAATGCATAATATATATACATACATACATACATACATACATATATATATGCGCTGGTATTTACTTTGAGTCTCATGGTTTTGTGCCCTTTTTTCCAGGCTTTCTAGCTTTATTTAGTGCACACAACAGGGGGATCATGTTTGCTCCATCTTTACTTAAAATATCACTCTACCTTTTCAGTGGTCAGATTGTGGTTCCTTGATCTTAATTAATCATTCTATTGAATCCCACCATCACATTTGTAAGATGCAAATCTTGTCTCATCATCTTTTTAACAAGGGTGCTGCTTACATTCAATGAATTTAGAGGTTGTATTGGCACTTAATTAAGTTCTGATATTGACTATATATACATATACATATATACATATTTAACAGAACTATCAGGAAAAAAAACATTTGCTTTAGTTGCATTGAAAGATTGAGACACATTTGTTTGTATAACACTATTTTTAGCAGTGAAGAGATAGATATCTATAAATGATTAGTCTGTAAAAACTGTCAGACAGTTTTGGTATGCTCTTGAAGCTTTATGATCCAGAATATTACACTAAAGCATTTTTTACATTTAGACTTAATTTTTTATCTCAAGTATTTTGAAGATGATTTAATGTCTTTGTGAGTTCTAGTTTTTGGATTTTGAATTTCCAACTCGTGGTAATAGCTTCGCACTTTAAGGAGCAAATAAGCCTTGATTTCAGTTCCTGAAAACCCGGTGATTTTACACAATAAAGTATCTAAAATAATTCTCATTTCTAATACATGGATTTGTGAAATGGTAGAGAGAAGTCTAGTATGATTTATGTATGTCACGTCAAGAGAGGATAGTTTAGAAATGATTAATGGAAAAATCACTGTCTCTTTGATTAAATATTCAGCCTGGGTTTTTACATGGTAGATTAAAATTGGGATGGGGAAAAAAGTTAATACTATAACCAAAGACTTTTTTATTCAAACTCACTGTCCTTTCTTCTATGCTCATTATGTGATGGTACATAATGACGTGCATCAGTTTTAACCAAAAATACTGAGTTATCCATAACTGACAAATGCTGATATAAGGTCTTGTAATACAGATTATAGATCAGACTCTATAAATGCATTTGGCAAGGTCTAAGGATTTTACAAGAGAAAAAAAAGTAATTACAGCATGGCCTTAGGAGGGAAATTGATGTGAATGGAATACAAGGGGAAAATGCTAGAGGACAGAAAGGAAGTTTTTTTTAGTGAAATGTAAATGAGTCAATGAGATTAATTTGTGATCTTGCCATTCAGAAGTGACAAATGTAACATGAATGAGAGAGGGAGAATTAGTGGGAGTTAATGACTTCATAGGAGGCAGAGACAAAGCAGAGGTAGAAATTAGTTTTGGTCTCTAAAGAAAAAGTGATAAACTGTTGGTGTGAATGAGAGGGGATTTGAAGAAAGGGAGAGCTTGTATTCAAGCTTATAGAATCAGAAATGATGATGTTGTCAGAACTGAAGGAACTTGGAACTCTTGTTTTGGAAGTTAAGAAAGATCAGCAAATATAGGACCATGTTCCACCCTCTTAGAAAGGATTCTTGAGTTTCACAATAATGAATAGAATTTAGGAAAGGAAGAGAAAAGAAGAGAAATCCAAGAACTTAACCTTACACATACATTTAAACCATAGAGCCATCAATAATGAGAGCATGGAACTCAAACCAGTACAATTAAACTTAAAAATGTGCTGTGGACACAAGCTGTGGGGGTTTGGGGGAACCAAATAACATTGTCAGAGGAAGTTGACACTGGTGGCTGGAATAGTGTGTGAACATTGTATTCCTAAAATCTTTATGGGCAAATTTGTAAGACACAGTGCCTAAAGTTAAAAAAAAAGGAAGATAAGTATTTCCAAAAAAAGACTGCTGAAATTTTCTTGATTCCTTTATAAATATTATGTGGCTCCTGTAATTTGTGATTTTCAACCAGCATATATGTGTGTTATGTTTCATCCCTAAAATTTTCACATAATAAAAAAGAACTTACCCATCTAGGAGTTCTAAGTGTCTCTTTCATTGGCAGATAAATGTATTCAAGAGAAAGATTATCTGAGCTTGCTGCTTCCTTCTTTTCGCCTGTTTACTTATGGCTGTTGTTTATTTCTCTGTCCGGGTGTCACTTATGTGTCTAGGTAGTTTTGTATGCAAGGCATGTCTGGCAGCTGAAGATGCCTGTGCAGAGCATCAGGTCTATTTTCTATTCACAAAGCCTGACAGAGCTAATGATGGCTTTCCCCTGGATGTTTACAGAGTCATTTGTTGGTTTGCATCCCTGTGGATTTTCCAAAATAAGAGGACTTATTTCTATGTTGCTGCTGAATGTTTCCAGACTTTTGTGTGTTTTATTCGCTTTGCTTTAAGGAAGACACAAAAGGTTGTCAGAAAGTAATAAAGAAATATAGAAGACTATCATTCTTTGTCTTCAACTATTTCTCATCACCTCTCCTTCCAGGTTTTAAAAAGTTGGTATGTTTCAGCATGTGTGAGCAAATATTTTACTAGGAAGCATTCTGGGAGTTGTTTAAAAGGTTGATGTTGAAGGCACCTTATTCAAAAACACATTATGCATGCTGGAAAACTAAGTGCAAAGAGATTATGGATGTATGTTCCTAAAATTTCTCCCCTTCCTTTACTTCTTTCACTAGAGTGATTAAATATTTAAATGTGTCTTCCTAGGGAAATAGGAACTTGGCATGTGATTGAAAAATTTTAGTAGTTTTAAGTTATTCATCTTTTATGTTTGTTATGAGCCATGGTAATGACCTGGCCATAATCTGAAATAGCATCATTTTTTCTTCAGATAGTTTGAGATACTTGTTTAATTTATTACTGAAGTCCATTCTCATTGGCATATAAACTGTAAGAAGCAGCATTTTGTACTGTTTTTTCTTCTAGATTTTTTTCTAGATTCAGTTAAATATATATCATTGAAATGTGCTAATGTCCAGTGACCTAATGACAGCAAAAGGCATGTGTATGCATTGTATGTTAAAGAAACACTATTGTTTTCACTCTAATTGATAACTTTCTTCTCAGGGTGGAGAAACATCGAATTGTTTTATTTGTTTTAAGGACTTATTGGATCAGAAGGTGGGAAGGGAAAATGGAAGTTTACAATGTGTCAGATATTTTTTACATGAGGGTATAGCAACAGATGATGGTCTCATGCCTATGATGAAATCTATGTTAAAATTCCAGCCATGTTGGAATCTGCTGATGAAATTGTAGGATGGAATTTCTGCCTTTGGTGGGGATTTATGATTAATTCATTTATGATTATTCATTTTGTGATGATATTGTAAGAATTATTAAGCCATAGGTACTGACATTAGAGAATAGCTCTTAGAGATCAACTCTTTAGTTTATAATAAGGAAATAAAAACCCAGAGAATTAAGTCATAGATCATTGATCACATAGTTGTGCAACTGAAATTAAGGCCTGCGTTTCTTGAATTCTAACCCAGAACTCCCTTTAATGCATCTTCTATGCAGAAATGACTTGTTTTATTTGATAAAATTCAGTAGAATTTTGGTGATAAATAATGGCTACATTATTATTGCTAGTCTTTCTGATCTGATGGATTACCAATCAAAAGCAAAATTAATCAATTCTTAATGACTCTTTTACAAAATTTGTATAAAGGCATCTTTGTAACAGTTTTTTAGGAGCATGAAATAAGATGCTGCTATCATGACTTTTCTGATTAAAGAGAGATAATGAGTGTACATACTCTCTGTGTGTGATAAATTGTTATAGAATAAATGGAATGATACTCCTACTTTTTGAATTCAACTTCATTCACTTACCTTGGAGTGTCTTGGGTTTAATTACTTTATTTAAAAGCTGGATAATCACCTGTTTCCATAAATTTCAGGTGAATCAGTATGCTGTAAACTCAGCTTCCTACCTAAAATGATTTGGGGGGCACAGGAATTGATCTTAGGTGTCTTTTAATGTCAAAAAATTAAGCAAGCTCCTTGTTTTGATGTCATTCTGAGACTAAGTGAGAACTCACAGAAATTCAAGAGAAGGAGGAGGCCTAACATGCATAAAATTATTGAAAACATAGACGGGTACTTCTTCAAAGGGAATAAATAAAGAGCCAGTTCAAAAATGGACTCTATTCATGCCTTGCTGATTCATCCTCTCTGGCACTTCAGTCTGCTTGCATTGTAATTAGTTAGAAATGTGTCTTCTCTACATGACTAAGAATATAAATTTCATCATATCATCTGTTATTATTAAGTCTTCTTATCTCCAATAAGCACTTAATCATTGCCAAAATGCATATGCATGAGTGCCCAGAACCTTTAACAGTGGTCTTAGATGCCTATTTTAGAAAAAAAATCATATAATAGCATAATACATTGATGATAATAACTTTTTGAGTTGCTACTGCTACTTTTAATATGTTGCTTCTACTTTTATTAGCGCTGCCACACTTATTGCTGTTATTATTACTATTACAATTATCACCACTCTATGACTGCTACAGCAGCAACAAATTTTACTACAAATACAGGCATTAACATGGTCACTGCTTATTTGTACTATTGCTATTATTGCTGTTACTATTGCTGATGGTAAAACTACTGTTACTACTAGCATTGCTATCATTACTATTATTGCCACTGCTAAAATAAAGTGAAATGAAAAAAGAAAAGGCACTTGTGCGAGGCTTCAAGCCAAGACCTTTACATCAAACATGCCAAATTTAACACCTACAGCAAGCTGATTGTCTCTGTTTCTCAAAAGAAGTTTTCTGTGGTTAGGTTCCTTAGCTAGCTTACGGAGTTAGCAGAGAGTTCAAGCCTCTGTGTTCACACTTTAGCCATTTTGTGCATAAAGGTATTTTTCTTAACCCCAGAAAAGGCTGTGACAATTTTATCTTTATTTTCAAACTATTAAATACATTTTTGGATATGTTCAGTAAGAAAGTTCAGAGTATTGTACACAGGCTTTGAATTTCTCTAAATGAAGGTAGCTCAGTTTGCTTCACCTAAGCTTTTAAATAGTTTTTGTGAGAAGTAAGTCTTTGTTATTGATGATCTGGTTGGGGGGAAAAAGCAGTTTCTCTATTGAAAAACTGAATAGTACCAGTTATTAAACTATTTAACTGTCAGATGCTAAAAATTCTACAGAGAGATGTCACATCATGACTTATAACAAGTTATTATGTCATTTTCAAGTGGGAAAATGGTATCATGAATTATTTAAAATCAGCCCAGAATTGGAACTATTATAGTTTGCACAAAATTACAGTTCATACTGTCATCCATATACACATTTTCTTGGTGATTAATGTTTAAGTTTCCATGTTAATTCAAATAATTGAGTCAATGTTATGATTTCAACTGATATAAAAATCCCTGAGAAGTATTTTATTGCATATTTTACTAAAAAACCTTAACATGCTATTGAACAAATCTCCCACTTTTGTTTTCCTATCTAATCTTTATTACATTAGCTATGTGTTTATCACCAGAATTTTCCTACTTCATTTCATAAAGCTTCATTCAAAGGGTGAAATCTCATTTGTGAAACACATTTTTCCCCTGGAAAACTTGCCATAATCTGGTAACATAGCTAAGGTCCTTTTTTTATTGAATTTGTTTATTATATACATTGTACTTTTGATCATAATGATATTAAGTTTTTCTATTCATATACTTTGACAGAAATGATACAGGAGTGATATTCAAAAAGATTTCTTTTGGTAAAATAAAAAAAACCTATTTGGTATCAAGATTAAAAGCAATGCTAAATTTCAGAAGATACCGTGACTAAGTAAAGTCAATAAAATGCTGCATAAACTACTGCTAGTAAGTCAGATTTAAATGGAATTTAAACTAAGTCATGCTTAGGTAGCAGAAACATGCTGTCTATTTCCATGATCCCTATCAAGGGAAAAAACATAATGTGTCATAGGATTTTCATGGTAAAATGATGTCATATTTTTATACTCTCTTGGGTGTCATATTTCTCTATAGTCTCTTGATAAGATTAAGAAAAAAACTATTTGGGGAGATTTATTCAAATTGGGGCACAACTGCCCTCTACTGTGTGCTCCTAAGAAATAGGATTTCAGGTAGTGGCTCAGATCAAACCCAGGCTTCCTGTATGTAATGCATTTGTTCAGTACTTTGAGCTCCAGCTCCTACAACTGAGCATTCTAATGTTTTTTTTAGGAGGTAGTGGGGGCTTCCAGGGGTTTCTACTAATTCTACACTCAGGAATCACTCCTGGAAGAACTTGGGACCATATGGGTTAACAGGATCACACCTGGGTTGGCCATGCTCAAAGCAAGTATCTTCCTCACTATGCTATCATAATACTCCAGTCCTTCCAAAAGGCCCATTCTTTTTTTTTTTTTTCTTTTCTTTTGGTTTTTGGGTCACACCCAGCAGTGCTCAGGGGTTACTCCTGGCTCCATGCTCAGAATTGCTCCTGGCAGGTACGGGGGACTATATGGGGCACCGGGATTCGAACCGATGACTTTTTGCATGAAAGACAAACGCCTTACCTCCATGCTATCTCCCGGGCCCCCAAAAGGAGCATTCTTAATAAAGCTTATTGTCAGCTTTATATACAACTTTGTTGTGTGTGTGTTTATATCAATATCAGCCTTTAAACTTATTTGTTGAAGAGAGTAATATGACATTCTATTAGCAAAATAACCAAATAGAGAAGAGTTGTTAAATCACCAGAAAATCCCAAAAGGAAACCTGGAGTTCTGGTTTTGCCCTTTTGCTACTTTGGATGAAACTTTCCATTCCCTGTTGAATTCCTGTGGTTTTGATTGAAAGGTTATAGGTTGAATTAAGTAATCTCCGTGGTTTCTTTATGATCTACACAGAACTTGACTCTCGTATGTTTAGGTGACAATCTTCTAATGCTAATGAAATGTAAAATGATCAGTAATGTCGCCCATGACTGCTCATGGAGTGGTACGGCATTGTTTGTGTGCTCCTGTTTTATTTACTATGAACTCCACTATTGGTGTGCATAACGACCCTTGCAGTTGGCTCAGAGCACCATGGCTAATGTCATAGTAAATGTATAGAGGTGGCTAACTAGCCACCAGCCTTAGGAACTGGAAGTTACTCTTAAGAGTAGGATGAAGCATGACATTAAAAAGATAGTGCCAGGCTTACTTTTGGAAATCCCGGTTTGCTCTTATATGAGAAATCACATTATTAACCATGCTTATAATAAGAAAGCAATGTCCATGTCCATGGTGTTCAGAAGCACATGTGTTTGGACAGACTTTGAGGACAGAGAAGATTCTTACCTTTCCATTTCGTTTATTTTTGGTTTCAGAACTTCAGATGGTGGCAAGGTGGTTGGCACCATAGAAGTCAGTGGTGTGAAGATGGGGGAGATGGAGGATGGGGAAGCCGACCACATCACAACAGATGTGCAGGGACAAAAGGTAAAAGGTCTCAGTAAGCCTGGGGCACACATGAAATTAGAAATGACCAATGTTGTCAGACTTCTGAACCACTAACTCCCTCAGCAGGGCTGTGGGTTCTCATGAACTCAGAGTTAAGTGAGACATCAGCACTGGAAATAGGGAACTGTGTGTGTCATTCATTATTCAGTTCCCAAGGCTTGTCTGCCTAGAATCGGGCACAGTCAGGCACTGCTTGTAACTAACTTCCTTCTCATCATGAACTCTGTGCTGACAGTGTCTCTTCTCCATTGGAACAAAAATACTCATCATTGTTGTGATATACTAATGATCCACCTTCCACAACAAGCAGAGGAGATGCTGGAAGGGCTGTTGTCCAAAGAAATCACAGAAATCAGAGAAGGTCCAACCTTCTCTGAAAACAGAAAGTAAAAGAGAATGATAATATTCAGATAGAAAAATGACTTTGAATTTGATTGGTATGTGAAGGAGGGAATATTTAAGAACATTGTGCCTAGAATATTTAATATTGGTTTTGTAGAAAAAATCTATTTGGGAGCTGATGTTGAGCTAATACTAATTAAGGGTGACCTTCAAAAAAATAGTACACTTGCCCCCAAATAGGTTAAGGCCTTGTCTGCTGCCCCAAGCCTCTATTCTTCAAAAGTTTTCTCAAACTAAATCTCTGCTTATAGAATTATCCCCAGGTAGTACAGAGTTTGTACTAAGTTGTTTGTGACACTCAGGATGGGAGGAAATTCTGCAGCAGGTCCTCATGAATGTGTGTGTGTGCAAGCCCCCCATCTCACTGTGATCTCCTCTGGGCCTTGACTCCTTTATTTTATCCTAGTTTCCTTGGAGTTATGTTTTAGACACCTCTTAGGCACTACTGCTGAAGGCCTGTGTGGAGGGAGGTTTGGGAAACTGCAAAGGGTTGAAAGAAGAGAGAAGCAAAGAGTTACCTCAGGACTTGTAGTAGCTTTGGGAGCTCATGGTGGATATGCTCCCTATTCTGAAGCTCTTTCACAAGCCACTTCTCTTCTGGATGTCAGTTTAGTCTGGGGGTAGTTGCTGGTGTTGCTATGAGGTAGCACACATTGAATCATACTCTTCTCATCAATGTGGAACTTGATACTGAAGAACAAGTCCAAGTGCAGTCCTGCATGCTCCTGGGTTAGTCATAGGAACCTATAAAAAGACTTCACTGAGCTGTTCTATAAATACAAGGTGGTGCTACCAGGCCATGTGGAACGAATCATTTGTTGTCTGAAATAGGAAGCACCAGGCCCTCATATTGAATCACTGGCTTCGATGGTCAGATATTTCCAGGAGTGGCCCCAAGGGGACCTTTGAGGACCACTTGGGAGACTCTCAACTAGAACGTACACCAAGCATTGTTCCTGCTTGTCTGAAGAACTTTGGCCTTCTGCAGAACAGCTCTAAATGGCCTTGGAGTCCCCTGAATATATTTCTCATGAACTGAAAGTTCCACTGTATAATATCTAAGTGGGCATTAGAAATCACTTCATTTTGGTGATTTTCCAAGTGTGATCAGAATTATCTGAGATGTTTGTTAGAGAAGCAAAGGAACTTTATACAGATCTCTTCAATCAAATTTTCATTCTGTAAAATGTTAATATCTCTAACAGTGATTTAAGTCCTAAATTTGATACTTATTAAAACATATGAAAAGAAGATAATTACAGCATATGAACTAGAGACTATGCCTATAATGCCATCCTTTTTAGTGGATATGCATTTATAGGGGAGAGCCATTTTTAGCAATTATTCATGTACCTGAGTGAGGCATGTTATACATATGTGTATATATTTTAACATGTATATATGTATATAATATTTATATAGGTGCACATATGTATATACATGTATATATTGAAGCTGATGGAAGATTTGAACTTGAGGGACCATAGACCTGCTAGTGTCTTTGCTTGAGGCCAACCCAAGTTCAATCCTGAGAACCACATAGAGTAGAAACTATGATTAAAACCCAGCCTCTTTCCTTTTACTTGCTCCCTAAAATCACATTCTCATTACATTTTTCTAATAGGAAATGATTACTCTGAGGGTTAGTAACCTAGATAATACAAATTTTTCCTTGAAATATATAGACATGATACAAGACAGAAATGTTAAAATCACAGAGTGGTATAAAAATTCACTCTTAAGGGTCGGAGCGATAGCACAGCTGTAGAGCATTTGCCTTGCATGCAGTCAACTGAGGATGGACGATATTCAAATCCCAGCATCCCGTATGAGCCAGCCAAGAGCGATTTCTGAGCTCAGAGCCAGGAGTAACCCGTGTGCTGCCTAGTGTGACTCAAAACCAAACCAAAACAAAAATTCACTCTCAAAACTACTTACATTTTTATTTTACAGAAGCTATTTTAGATGAGGGCTTAAAGGAGGAATCTTGTTGGTTTTTATTTTGGAGTCCACTTAAACTTATAATTAATAGACATATTCTATTAATTCTGTTTTCTAAAGAAAATTAGAATTCAGGGTTGGAGAAATAGCACAGCAGGTAGGGCGTTTGTCTTGCACACAGCCAACCCAGGTTCAAATCCTGTCATCCCTATGGTCCCCTGAGCCTGCCAGTAGTAATTTCTTTCTAGCTTTTCTTTTGGGGGGGGGTGGTATTTGGACCAAACCTGGAAGCACCAAAGATTACTCTTGGCAGGATTGGGGAACCATTAGGGATGCCAGAAATCAAACCTGGTTTGATCCCAGGGTGGCCCTATGCAAGCCAAATACCTTACCACTGTGCTATTGCTCTGGCCCCTGGAAGTGTGGCTGGGTGTAGTCCCCAACCTCCCCCAAAATCAGAATTTAACTCCTGCTGTCTCCCTCACTGTTACCTGGACTTTTGTATCTCCTAGAGTTTTCCATGGGTCTCCTCAATGACTCCCTAATATCCTCCCACCTCCTCGCTTCATCAATCCTCTAAGGATTTTCAATTCCCTGAAAGAATAATGTTCTTTCTAGAGAATGTTCTTACTAGAGAATCTCACAGACATCCACAGACTATGCTTCCTTTATGCTTCTCATCCTCCATAGCTCACTGATGCTCACTTAACTTTAGCCACACTCTCTTCCTTACTCTTCTCAAAACATTCTTATTATAGGTTCTTGCTTTGCTCCCTCACTTCTTTCTGGTATTTATGAAAATGTCATTTTCTCACCAATGGCCTCTTGGTTACCACTTTCAAAATTGCGATGTACATCCAGAAATGCTTTCTCTTCCCTTCTCAGTCTGGTCCTCTCTGTTTAGCTGCTCAAGTCAACCTCATCTTTAGTTTCAGATGGTAGTTGAGTTGTTGTCATGATAGAAGTCAGGGTCAGGAAGCTAGGTGACATTGAGATAATTTACTTATTGCTTCTATTTTCTATCTAGAATTAAATTCTATGAGATGAAGGTATTTGTCAATTTTTCTCTCTCCTTTATTTCCAATGCTGAACACAAACTTAACATGGAAAAATAAAATATGAAGAAAGAAAAAAATCAAAATATTTTCCCAGAAATAATTAATAATTGACTAGACCTAATGCTTGACCATCCAATCAGTCCATAAATGAAGTATGAATGGAGTGGCATAGGAATGTAGGGCTATGAAAGGCAAAAAGAATTACTTTTGAAGGAAGTAAGAACAAAATGCAATGAAGGAAAGGAGAACTAGGGAGCAAAACCAATCACAAGTGATTGCTGAAGAATCACAGGAGATGAGACAAGTACTCTTCTTGCCCTGGAGCTGTAAAAAGGTTCCTTGCTTTCTGCTAGAACAAATGACTTGTTAGCTGAGCAGAGGAAACCCCAGGAAGAACTCCCAGGACTAAATTCAACTCAACCCTTGCTTCATCTTTCTTAATTTAGATGTCCACATTTGATATGAATGAGTCAGATGAATAATGAACAATGTGGTTGTAACTTTTTACAAAAGAAAGAATGCCTTAATTTTTATATGCCAGTGGCAAAGATGGTGCACATTGAGAAATACATCTCCTTTGAACTGTGAATCAAACCTGCCTGGTATTTTGAGGACCTGCTTCTTTCTCATCCATTCTTTGTGGGATTTTAGTTAAACTTTCATCATCCTTAGCCATGGAAGATGAAGACCTTATTATAGATAAAGTTACCTGTCCTTTTGTGGTGGGCAAAGATCATTCTCAAAAATTTCCATTTCCTATGTTCTCCACATTATATTCTAGATATCTGATCCTATTGTATATATCCTGTATATGTAGGCATATCCTATATCCATCAATAAACCTTGCCTTTAATCTAATTTTTTTATTGGGTAATGAATAGTTAGTTCTCAATAAAATAACCACAGATGCTCATTTAGAAGAACTAAAGACTTGGGTTATGATATGTTGTTGTTCTATCTATGGTGCTTTGTGTTAGAGAAAAAATATGACAGTGAGAGGAATAAAAAATATTTAGCTGTGGCATTTAATGATATGAGTTTAAGGGCTGATTCACTGTAAATGTTCAGGTGTACCGAAATAGCAAGTACGATGTTAGGCTATTTGAAGAATTACAATTTTAGGTGAAGGAGTAGCTGGAGCAAAGGCCCTAATGGCATGGCATGTTTGCTATGTTGGAGGATCATCAAAAGAACAGATTAGAGGAACAGAGGAGATAGGAAAGAAGTAGGAAATGAGAACAGAAGCTTCTAGGGAAGGGAAGAGATATCAAGTCTTTCTTGGTTTTAAGCTGCCTATAAAATTAGCAGGGGACTTTCAGGTATTGCTCTCAGACAATCAGAACCAGAGGACCAGGCTGGCTGCCTTGTTGGGAATCTTGCAAAAGAAGGAGATTTTGTTCACCGGCTATGACAAAGTTGGAGTATGCCTTCAATGATAATGATTTGTTAGATTATAAGTGGGGAAGGGAAATGTGTTTGAGTTTCAGATATTAGGATGGACAAGGAAGAGAAGTACTGCTTATGTGTTAAGATTGTAAAGATAAATAACATTTTTAGATGTGTATATTGAAATTTAATCCAATATTTAAGTACAGGTATATGCTAGCAACTGAAGTCTGAATTTAGCAGAGATTTTTCAGAGTATAATTGTGTATCCAAGGGTCATTGGGTGGTACTTTAATGATACTTAAGTGGTATTTAAAACAAAGCTTGACAATAAATTAGATGAGTGTAAATTGTTATATCTTAAACTCTTAAAATAGACATTTATATTACCTACTAACACATATTCTGTTAGCCACTTTATTAACATACATACATATGTTTTATTGATAGCCTTTGATTATTGTGTCATACAACTTCTAGATAATTCTTATGCATGTTTTAAGAGGGCAAGAGATAATGACAAATAATGCTTTAATTATTACTATAAAAATGATTTTACTTTCAACATTGTTAGATGCAAGAAAACCAAAGAGCAAAGGCAAAGAGACATTTAGGAGCCAGATTTTAGGAACATGGATTAAGAAACAAACTAATACTTAGAAAAGATCTTTGCCAAGAAGCATTTAGTTCTTAATTGATTCATATAAGACTTTATGAACATTGTTCTTATAATTTGACTAATTTTCTAGCTCAGTGCCTAGCAAATTGATATGTTAGTTGATATTCAAAACATTAAGCTCCAGATTTTTATAATCTTATTTTTCTTCTCCTTGGTTACAATGACCATTAAGCAAGTCACATTTTTTAAATATGAATTAAAATCACAAGACGTTTGGTATTGCATGCAGCATCATAGCAGTGTGATTTTATTAATTCTGCTTAGAATCACAGAGATGGATTTATTAGTTTGAAAGCACAGAGCATGGTAGGGTGCACAAGCAATGTAAATAAAAGAGTGAATTTTATTACATATCTTGATTTTTCTTAAACTTTGATCCCCCCCTTTTTTAATTTACATTTTCCCTCACCTTGCAGTTATGGCCAATTTGTAGAAAGTCACTTGGTGTTTCAAGGCATCAGATAGTAGCATATAAATAGAGATACTCAGAGAATACTCAGGAAAAAACTGAAGAAAAGAATTAGTATATGAGAATATATATCAATTTAGTAAATATGTGTCACCTATGTTCAATTTTACACCATGGATATACTCTTAGACTTCTGGATTGTTTATCTTTAAAATCACATAAATTTGTATGGTCAGAATGATAGTGGGTAAAGTGCAGCCAACCTGGTTTAGATCTCTATATGGTCCCCTAAACCCAAGAGTAATGCCTGATTGTAGAGTCAGAAGTAAGCCCTGATCCCATAAACATAAAAGCCCCAAATTTAATAAATTAGCAAATTAAGAATGTCATTGGGTTGGAATTGTTTTAAGTATATGCCTTTCAGTGTAGATAGAAGATCTAAATGAAAAAAAAATATTTCTATATCCATTTGGTGATACTTTAGCCTTCTGTTAGGAAATATAAAACTGCCTTTGATTGCAAAGAGGTAGGGCTGCTTACTTATAAGGAAGCAATCGCTCAGGTTTGTGGCCAAAGCCCCATGAGTTATGATTTCCCCAAAAGAAATTTTACATTTTATTGTAATAGATGATACTCTTTTTCAGAAGAGGAAGGCTCATTGCTATATATCTAGTAATTATGTGGGAAAGCAGCAGGGGCATGTCATAAAAGATTTTTAAAATCAGTCTGAGAGTACTTGATTTGGCTGGATGGTAAATAACTATTATGTATTTTAGAGAGTAGTATCATACATTGAGAAGGATATGATGTTTATGAAAAATCACTTGAACAGTTCTATCTTGGTTTGAAAGGAGTCTAGGAAGTAGTGGAACTAGAAGAAGTAAAGAACTTAAAGTCTGTGTAAGCATTACTGCCCATTGCTCTCGTGATTTGAGAAATGCATTTCCAAAATAGCCATGGATGAAGAAGGTATCATGTCTCACTTCCGGTTGCCCAGGAAAACAATTTGGAGAGCAATGCATTTTAAGAGTAGTTCTCAGTTATTTGTTCTTTTAGCAAATGAGGCTCTATTTTAAGCAGTAAAGAAATAGGAAAACACATTTAACCATAAGAACTTTCCTCATGTGATGAATGTTATAATCATGGATTAAGTAGTAGACAGAAAGTAACATTCAAAGCAGTGTTTTCCATTATTTGTCTTCCTTTTCAACTTGCCAAAAAGAATATCTATCTAGGCATAATAATGTTGGATGGTATAGACCTGTGGTAACCTCATGATACATAGCAACTAGCTCTGACTTTGGTTGCTATAGTTTTCACAAGGGTAGGAAGTGGAAGGAGACAGAATTAGGAAATAGTCCAAACTATTCTGGCCAACAGTCTTGGGAAAATCAAGATAGTTTGAGGCCTTGTAGTGCTCTGAGCAAAGCCAGATGTGCTATGGATAGATTCTTTCCCGTAGAATTCCTCAACAGGAGAACGTGCTGAGATACTTTGCTTTTTTTTCCCTGTGAATTTATTTGTTATTTCTGGTGTATTTACTTAAAACACAAAATCTCCTTCCACTGTTCCCTCAAATTTTTTAAAAATGTTTTGTTTGTGTTTATTTTATTTTATTTTTACTGGGAGGAATCTTATTTGAAGAAACTGCTGGTGCCTGTAGGGAAATATGTTCCATGTCAATATTCAAGGATCAGAAGTGTTTTGCTTTGATAGTTCCAGATTCCTAGGTACTAGGAGAGTACTAGCTTTACTAGGAAGTAGGAACACTCTTCTACTTCAGATTCACTCTCCAGACATGAGCGAGAAGCTCTTCTGTCTTTCTTATCTCTGTCCATATCACTGTCAGTTCTAAAAATGCCTGTGAGTTTGATGGAACAGACCCAGGATTACTGCGTTAGCTTATTTTATAAAGTTCTGAAAGAATGGCTTTAATGACTCCAAGATTATTTACTTCTATATTGTCTTTTGGATTAGTGTTATTAGCTTTATTTTGCTAGGAAAAGAAAACCTTATCTTTTTGCTTTAACAACATATTTTCCTCTATTTAAAAAGTTTTTTTAGAGAAAATCTATAAATTAATGTTTTTAATGGTTCAAAGAAAATTATCCCAGGTAGAAGTATTACAAAATCACTTAATAAATGTAGTAATAAAAATAAATGTAATTTTCAATTTTGGGACCATATCTCGAGGATGTTAGGGACAATCTTTCCCCCTAACTCTTTACTTTAGCTTTTAAACAGTCTTTAACTAGAAATAAAAATTAATTTTGTTTATAATTATGAAATATGTAAGTAGATCATAAAGTAAGCACCAAAAAACAAAAATAATTCTGCTAACTCTTCAGTCTCAAGTAAAGCTTAGAATAAATTTACAGAAATGTCTCATCTAAACTTTTGGAAACTGTGTGTCTCAGATTTTGCAAAAAAGAGTTTCATTTCTCATTTTGAGTATTTTAAACTGTTTTTCTTTTCCTTTTGTCTTTGATTCTTTCCTAGTGCCCACTGGTATGTGAGTGTACAGCTTCAGAAAGTATGAATGGAAAGGATCACTTACCTTTTTTGAATGCAGGTATGTACCATATTTTGGAAACTCATTCTGGTTTCAGATGAGTATTTCATATGAACTCAATACTGAACCTGTGTATATTTTTTAGAATTATTTGTGAGCACTTAGCAAATGTCCAGAGTCACCATGAGGACCCAGCAAGGTAGCAGTATACTTGCAATTCTCAGTAAAAAGTATACAATGGCAAAAGATAGCCTTTGTTTCCAGCCATTGAATTTGTATTCCCAGAAATAGGACATTCTGGGAATGAGCAAGTATGAAAAATACAAAGCTTCTAAACAGTGGGACTTTCTAATAAAAACACTCATAGGGAAAATCATCTTTTCAAGACTAAGTATGTGGATTCACTCTACCACATTTGATCATGATTTTGTAAGCTCCTGGGTATGTATGCACAGACTGAGGTACTTATAGATTTAAGTTGTCAAACAGCATATTAAATATGATCATAGAAATAAAATTGAGATGCTTGGTGCAGCTCAACAATGGAAAGTATGGAATTAGTTTTTGAATGATTATCTTTTGTGAAAACTGTTGCATTAAATAATAAAAGAGGCCCTTTGGATGGAGCTGGATGGTGATGGGATGCATAAAGGGGCCTTTCTCTGCTGGCCCAGGCCACGTGGCTTCAATCCCTTCCAGATGTCAGGTATCTGGGTTCAGAGAATGGCGGGTAGAAAACTCACATGCAGGGGGCCGGGCGGTGGCGCTGGAGATAAGGTGCCTGCGCTAACCTAGGAAGGACCGCGGTTCGATCCCCCGGTTCCCCATATGGTCCCCGTGCCTGCCAGGAGCGACTTCTGAGCAAATAGCCAGGAGTAACCCCTGAGCGTCACCGGGTGTGACCCAAAAACCAAAAAAAAGAAAAAAAAAAAAAAGAAAACTCACATGCAGTCAGGCTTCCAGAGAGATCATCTTTATTTAGCCCTAGCCAACATGTGTGGCCTACCATAACCATTTACACTGGATGCTTATTCAGCCCTGCATTCTAACTTGTCTTTCAGCCATCTCACCTCCTGCACCTTCTACATCCTCCATCCAGGCAAATTCCCCTTTTAGCCCCTGAGGTCAAACCTTTTGTAACCTTCCCAAGACCCCTCCCAGAAGTGGAAGGGTCTTTCTTGTAGGTAAGCTTACACAAAGAATAGGGGTAGGGTAACAAATACTACAAATAGTAAATAATGATTGTCAACAGAGATAGACAATGTACTAATTGCCTTACCTGCACTGAACCTCTGTGGAGTGTTAAGTGTGTTGCTGAGGAAGTCATTGTAATTATCCCCATTTTACAGGTGAGAAAATTGCTCAAGGTCATCTTCCTGTAAATAGCAGGTTCAGAATTTAAACCTAGTCTTGATAATAAAAATTTTGCAGTGAATATTAGGTTATACTATTTTTAAGACGCTATTAACAGTAGACTATGTCATAGCTTTTTTAGCCTTCTTATATTATACACTTAAACAGTGACATGAATTATAAAATAATCATGTTGATAAATGATGCCAAATTGTAAAGATCTATAACCCTAGAACTGTTAGCACTATTTTTTCCATGCATGAAGTCACTATAAAGAAGGGAGTGGAGAAAAATAAAATGAGTTCTCTGTGTTTCTATGAAAAGGAGCTAAAGTAAAATCTGACAACATAAATATCCTACTTGTAAGAATGAGGATTTAAAAGAGTTTTTTTTCTCAATCTGTATCAACATAAAATCATTACATCATATGATAAACAATATGATTTTAGAAGAAAGAATGTATAGAAACCAATGTGGAATGTTCTACTTGAACAGCAACATCAGCCATGTATAATAATAATAATAGTGATAATAATAATAATAAATATTTAGTTAGAACTTTGTTCCAATAGCCAACAGAATCTGAGGATCAACTTCACATTTCTATCTCCACCTAATATTTGACCCAACCTTATGCTCTTTAATACCTCCTGATAATTGGTTTAATGTTCTAAGTATCAAATTTAGGAAACAAAATTGATTGTGGGTTATATTAAATTCACACTAATACAGTTGAACTAATTCTGGTAATTATCCCAAACCTGTAACTGTCATTATAACTGTAATGGATCATTCATGTCAACATTTTAAATTTCTTTGCACATACAAGAAAATGTCATTTTAGAGCACTGTTTTTTTTTCCTTGGTATACATTTCAAAAGAAAAGAAATGACTCATAGTGTAATTTCTTATATCACCCAACATATAAGAGGCAGAGAGAACATAGTGAAAAATAAACCTGCTTCTGCTAATACTTGGACCCATGAAATCTGTGAGGCAGGAGTCTTCATGCTTCATGGTGATTACTAGTATATAATATTCTATATCTAGTGTCTGACTTGTCTGACAAAGATATGGGATTGATGGGATTGGTCATATTCTACAATTATAAGTACCCTTTCTGGGTGGAGAGGAAGAATACCGAGTTCTGCTTTTTTCTTTTCGTGTAGGTGACCACAGTTTTGGTGGGGATTCCCCATTCAGTTCCAAATATATTTTTCATTGTCTCTGCCCAGGTAATCAGAATATCATTTGAAACCTGGGTTTTTATCAGAAATATTTACTTTACACTTTATTCTGTGAAGGAAAGTTAAGATTAAATGAAAATCAAGTGTTGGAAAGCCTAGTTTTAAAAATCTAAATTCAGCTAAGAACTATTGATGAAATGTTCCATTTCAGATTACAAAAATGCATCATCAAGGCAAGAATCAATATGTCTGTCCTCTGTTCACTTTGGGATTTGTTCTTTTTTTTCTATCAACATTTAGAAAATTTTAGAATTATTCTCCCATAGTCCCATGTGACTTTTAGTTCATATATATAAAATCTCATAAAAAGGGAGCTATTGGTATTTTTATGAAATTCTTTGTATTAAGTTCTTTGTTATATGGAACTTGCCAGCCTCAAGTGTGTTAGGAAGTTCTTTTTTGAGTTGAAGAGAATGTCAAACCTCAGAACTGGTCTCCCCTTACCTATTTATATCTTTAGAGGATTAATTTATAATTCAGGACATTCAGTTATACATTGTCTGAATCCCACTCAGGCCTCACCTTTTTTATGCCCTATTCACTTGGTAAATTGAATGTATATATTTGGTGTCTGGGATTAAGGGAAGAGAGAAAAAAGGTGGTGAAAGGGCAGGTTCTGTAAGATACACAAGCAACTTAGCTATGCTGGAAAATATATACCTTTAGCTATGTTATGTTTCATAGTGCCTAAAATAAGACCTACTA
The DNA here is from genome assembly GCA_004027635.1 of Crocidura indochinensis. Lineage (NCBI taxonomy): Eukaryota > Metazoa > Chordata > Mammalia > Eulipotyphla > Soricidae > Crocidura > Crocidura indochinensis. The sequence continues at coordinate 23,985 of PVKC010007304.1, forward strand.
ATGGACACAATTATAAGAAAAATGAACTTTTTGCTTGATTTGACTTTATAAATTATACAATTCATTGAACCAAATTGTTACAGCAGTTGAGATATTCCTTTCATTAGTTAGTTTTTCATTGAGGTGAAATATTAGTAAGAATGTATAAACCTGTTTCCTGGAGAATGGGAGTGAATTTTAATATAAACAGTGCAGGTGATCAGATTCCCTTGCATGTTTATGGAATTGTGTATCCTGCTCATTCAGAGTTGTCCAAACTAATATACACATTCTTATGTGTTCTTGTAAGAAACCTTGGCCAGGATGGATGAAGTCTGGAATTTGCCAATCAACATGGTGATCCCCCCAAAAGAGGTCAATCTTTCTTAGACATCATACTTTGAAAATCACCAAATTTGCCTGGACAATCTTTGATTTCCCATGTGTTTCTCAAATGTTGGGAGTTGCCTAAAAATCATTTTGCCTTTGGATTTTCCTCTTTTTTGTTTTTGGTTTTGGTTTTTGGGCCACACCTGGAGACGCTCAGGGATTGCTCCTTGCTAGGCACTTAGAAATCACTCCTGGTTTGGGAGACAATATAGGAAGCCAGGAGATTGAACCGAGGTCTGGTCCAACCTAAGTTAACACGTGCAAGACAAATACCCTACCACTTGCGCCACTGCTCCGGCTCCTCTTTTTTGTATTTTTTTTAAACTTTTCTTTCACTCATTAACATTGTCATGGTACTTGTTAGTGTTCTAACTACACTCACCCCTCATTGAGGTGAGCTTCATATCGTGAGCTGTTCCTTCACTAAGCCTCATCTCTGGACATTATTACAATAATGTCTTTTATTTTTCTTAAAAACCACAGATAAGTGAGACTATTCTATCTCTCTTTCTCTCCCTTTGACTTATTTCACTTAGCATAATAGTTTCTATGTCCATCATGTATAGGAAAATTTCATGACTTCATCTCCCCTGATGGCTGCATAATGTTCCATTGTTTCTTTAGCCATTCATCAGTTGTAGGGCATCTTGGTTGTTTCCAGAGTCTGGCTATTGTAAATAGTGCTGTGATGAATATAGGCTTGAGGAAGGGATTTTTGTATATCATTTTTGTGCTCCTAGTGTATATCCCTAGAAGTGATATAGCTGGATCATATGGGAGCTCAATTTCCAGTTTTTTTTGGTTTTCCTAGCCATACCCGTTTGATGCTCAGGGGTTACTCCTGGCTCAGAGCTCAGAAATTGCCCCTGGCTTGGTGGGGGGGCTATATGGGACGCCGAGGGATTGAACTGCAGTCCTTCCTTGGCTAGCGCTTGCAAGGCAGACACCTTACCTCTAGCGTCACCTTGCCGGCCCCTAATTTCCAGTTTTTTGAGGAATCTCCATATTGTTTTCCATAAGGGCTGGACTAGATGGCATTCCCACCAGCAGTGAATAAGAGTTCATTTCTCCCCACATCCCCACCAGCACTTATTGTTCTTGTTCTTTGTGATGTGTGCCTGTCTCTGTGGCATGAGATGGTACCTCATTATTGTTTTGATTTGCATCTCTCTTATGATTAGTGATGTGGAGCATTTCTTCATGTGCCTTTTTGTATTTGTATTTTATCTTTGAGAAATTGTTCGTTTCTTCTCCCCATTTTTTTTTGGTTTTGGGGGTTACACCGGCACCACTCAGGGGTTACTCCTGGCTCTATGCTCAGAAATCGCCCCTGGCAGGCTCTGGGAACCATATGGGATGCCAGAACTCAAACCACCATTCTTCTGCATACAAGGCACATACTCTGGTTCCCTTCTCCCCATTTGTTGATGGACGTAGATGCTTTTTCTTGTTAAGTTCTGTTAGTAACTTGTATATCTTAGATGTTAGCCTCTTGTCTGACAGGTATTGGGTGAACAGTTTCTCCCAATCTGTGGGTGGCTTTTGTATCCTAACTTCTTGGTATTTTTTAAAAGAAATCATAAAAAAAACTTTCACTTTAATCATTTTTCTATAGATTAACCTTAGCTTCTTTGAACTTGTTAGACTTTGTGCTACTCATGTTGAATTAAGTGTAACAACAGATATAGTTCTGTTAGAAAGATAATTCTGCCTAGATATCTTCATTTCTCCAGTTCCTTATAAAGGATTAAACTTCAGAATGCCCTCAGCTAATAGACCCTGGGTTACTGAATCAAATCTGAGGAGATCATGGGGCCTCATCACCAAGTTTCCTGTCACCTTCAGAATTTGAGTGAATTTCCCCACCAACAAGCACTATACCTGCTACATAGTCTTCCTAGGTTGAATTCCAAACTTTATGGTGTTATGAACTCTTCTTTCTATTCTTTAATGACACTCCCATGCTATGTGATTGATATGTTCATATGTATGTGTGATTTTCTTTTGCGGCCACACCCTGCAGTGCTTAGAACTTACTCCTGGCTGTACACTTAGGGATCGCTCTTGGGGCCCCAAGGGAATCATTTGTGGTACTGGAGATTCAAGTTGAAGCCATATGAAAAGCAAACACTCTACCTTAAAAAGCAAACACTCTATCTTATCTCTTTGGCCCCTTAAAATATTTTCCCCTTATGTTCATATGCTTTGATAAAGGAAAGTCGGGACTGTTATAGTCTATGACATTGACCCTTGCTACTTTATACTTACTTATCTGACTTCTTTCTTGCTTTTGTTTTTAACACATTAGACTCCATTAGTCTTGCTCTATTAGAATTATCATATATTTTCATTACTATGCACTCATACGTATTTTTAGGATGCTAAGTGGCTTCAGTGGAAGAACAAATTTCACCATCTAATAATCAATGTAATCATCTTCTTGATGACTTTAAATGCTTCAACTGTCTTCCTGATTCAAATCCATTACCTTTTCTTCTGTATTCCAGTGATAAAATAAAGGGAACATAAGGCAAGAAGGTGAGAGAGTCAAAAGTGAACATTTTCTTTTGTTTGTATGTTTTGGTTTTTGGGCCATACCCAGTGGTTCTCAAGGGTTACACCTGACTCTGCACTCAGAAGCTACTTCTAGCAGGCTCAGGGGAGTATATGGGATGTTGGGGATAGAACCCAGGTAGGCCACATGGAAGGCAAACGAACTACCCATTGTGTTATTGCTTCTGTCTCCCAAAGTGAACATTTTCTAGGTGAATGTGAGAAACCTTTCTCAGCTATATTTTTTCTGTTTTCCCTCTCTCTGTACACAGTCACAATTGCTCCGACCTGTACTCAAGTCTCAGTATTGCTAGATCTAAACTCAGTGCAGTATTTGACTTTTCACTGTGCAAATTGCAGTGGGTAAAGTAAGAAGGCTCCAAAGGATCATTCTCCACTTTGCATGTTCACATTCTAATGAGGAACATAGACCACTTAAAAGAAAATTGCAGTTTATGTACTAAAAATGGAGATCTGAAGTCAAATGGAGGGAGCAGTTAAGACTGTATAGAAAAAGGAGGTACAGCAAACGCACCCTATATACACTTCAACCCAGACCCTTGCCTGGTCTGGATTGGAAATTGGGGACAAAAAAAAAAAAGAGGAAGGATAGATAGAAACAAGAAGGCTTCCTGAATGAGGTGCTAATGAGCTGAGTGTATAGTCTGATAGCCCCCCAAAATCATGGCATGTACACACAATGGAATGCTGATAAACTACAAGAAAATTGAAATTTTTCACCGTATACTTTTTTGGATAAAACTGGAAGATGGTAAGAGAAATGAGTCCAAAAGTTGAGGGAAATCTTGCATGATCTTGCTCATGTGTGGATTACAAAAACACAGAAAGGGATTAGACAACCTCTAATAGAAATATGTCTTGAGACATGATCCGTGAAACTGAGAGCTGAACAGACTATTCATGGGACAGTGGTGTGGAGGATTTGGTGTGTGTGGCAGCAATGCAAGGGAAAACATTCCTGTCAACTGCAATAAAATAATGATAAAATGATGATAAAACAGAAAACAAACACTTAAAAAAATCCAAGAAAGAGAAACTTCTGTGCTTCTGACTGAGCAGGAAATGCTTAGTCAGGATCAAATTGGCAAGAAATAACTTGTGTTCAGTGAAGCTCAGTTATGTCAGGTTGTTTAGTAAAAAAAATGAGTCAGGTTTTTGTTTTGTTTTGTTTTTGCTGTTTTACTGCTTGTGGCTGTTACTTTAATGACTGAAGTAGAATGTGCAGAGTGAAGCAAACCCTTTCACTTCAGAGCCCATATATCAGATCCCAAGTCTACATGCTACACTCACAGTTATTACCAACCGGACAGTAAATGCCCACAAATATTACTTTTGTGTTTCACTCTGATGTCTGGAATAATTTTTCTTATTCTTGGCCTTGAATTGAAGATAGAGATCCAAGTGCTTGTGGGTTTGGCTAGAATAAGGGAAGCTAACACGTTTCATCTTAGATTATAGCCTATTTTTTCCTCATAATTTTTCTTTAAATGCTGCATAAAAATAAGGGAAGTTTAATTTTATAATACCTAAAGAAAAATTCTTGAGTGAGTGTTAAAAACTTATTTTGTCTTTATTATTGAATTACCATCTGTTTATAATATTGTATGTTTCAGGTATGCTGAGATATACTAATATATATGCTTTATTACTCTAATATTTTTTTTAATTTTGGGGGAGTTTTGGAAGTTTTCTGTTGGGCTCAGGGCCTACCCCTGGATCTGTGTTTAGGGATCACTTAGGAACCATATCTGGCATCAGCAATTGAATTCGTTTGTAGTGTGCAAATCCAGTGCATGTTTCAATAGCAGAATGATGGAAAGGAGGAGGACAGGCAGGGTACTAACTTGCTGGACTAATAAAACTCAATCATTATTATTTTAGAGGAATGCCTTGGCCCTATTTTCTGAGCTATTCTCATTTTTTCTCCTATTGTTATTGTAGTATCTTTCTTTCACTAGATTGCACCACTCATTTTGGTATCCTCATGTTCGGTTGTGATATGCTGGGGGAAACATCTGTGGTATCAGTGTTCACACTTACAGGATGGAGCAGTGCTGGGGATTGAACTTAAATCTTTCCTCACACATACCAGAAAGAACTGTGGCACCAAGCTGTATCCACAGACCATTTCTCGTTCTTTCTTACCATCTCCTTTTCTTTCATCAGACTGCTGGTATATTTTCATAATTGCCATATACATTTTCAGTTCTCATCCAATCTTAAAAAAGGAGCTAGCCTATGTTTAAGATGTGCATAAATCTAACGTATCTTCCTGTACAAATGAGGCAATGTCAGTATCTAATTGGATTACACAGACTTATCTTTAGTAAGTATAATGCAGCATTTGGAGAATAGGCAATGTATGTACGTTCAGCTGAATAATTAAACTATTAAACAACTGCATAATTAAAAGCTGGCAAATGAATAGATTCCCTGCAAGGATCTACAGTACATTAAAATAATGATTCAGCCAATAAAGTCAGATTCCACTGAAATATCTGACTTCTACCACCTCATGAAAACATAAAAGTGTGTGAAGCTAATCACACAGAGCTTCCTCTGGAGAAGTATATTAAACACTGTGATTTGAACTTTTCCATGATACCTTCACCCCTATATCCAAACATCTTAATTCTTCTTTGGTCCAATCCACTGACATAGAGAAAAGAAAGTCAAAGAAAAATGATCCCCATGACATCTCTCTGGATTATCATTTCTGTCCTAACTTGCTAGCTCAGCTTTATTTATTTGTTTGTTCTTATTTATTTAATGTGCTAACAATGTGTTGCTTTTTTT
>PVKC010007305.1:0-24339 GCA_004027635.1 Crocidura indochinensis
CCCGGCCCCCAATAACTCACTTTTTATAGCAGAAGGGTGCCTCTTATCCTGAACATGAGTCACGTGGATACAGCCAGTCCCCAGGAGATTGGACAGTGTTAGTCCAATCCCAAACCCCAGATCGCCGACATAGAAATGATACAACTCCGGGGAACACCACCAGGAACTAAGCTCCATTGGGATGGGAGATTTATAACACTGCTCTGGCACCAACTTGTGCCAGTTTTGATATAACAATGAAGAAAGGAAAACTTGACCTAAGACCAGGCTGTCCTATAACATCACCTAACACTAAATGGAAATCAGAAGCGATATCGTCCTTTGAACTGTGAAAAATAAGAACACCAACAACAGAAATCTGACTTGGACAACCGTGACTGAACTTTGGTACTAATAAGGAAAACCCTACCCTAGGCTGTAGCCCAGGACACAGAAAAGACAACAACAGCAACAACAACTACAAGATGTCTTTTTGCAGAGCTCCAACTTGGACAACAGAGACTGAGCACAACCTTTGGATCCATAATATCCTAGGCTTCGGCTTAAAGACTGAAAGAAAACAGAGAGCAAGTGATACAAAAGACTGAACACAGCAACGATGGATAAGAACCTCTAGAACCTAGAGACTCTATCCTATATCCTGACCTATAACCCACGCAAATACCAAGATCGCTACCTATAGTGACCTGATTTTCTCACACACAACTGAGAGGAAACTTTCCTGGCATCACATAAAAGCCTTTGGGATGGGGTGATGAGTATATATGGAACCAGAGGTTGATCCCATGATGGTATGCTTCAAGGATGGAGAAACCCTGAATCTCTTAGGCCACGGGAACTCCCTTTTCCCCCCAATATTTACTGTGCCTATGCAAAAAAAAAGTGGGGGAACCCGAAACCTATCACTCCAGCACCCATACTTTTTCTTGTTTTGATTTGATTTGTTAGTTTTTTACTTTATTTTTCCTCTCTTTTTTCTTCCACTATTCTCTTTCTTTTTCGCTCTTGTGGTTATTATTTAGAGATTTATTTTTATTTTTATTTGCTGGGTCCATTTTTTTTCTTCCATTTTTCTTTTCTTTTTTTTCCTCTCTCTTCTTTCTCTTTTTTTGGTAGTTGTCATCAAATTTTTTTCTCCCTTTTTTCTTATCCTTTTTATCTCCAATGATGGTGGAATAGATGCTCAATCTACAACAAGCTGCAAAGTGGAGACCAGTTGCACTAGCATTCTGAGGGGTAAAGGAGGGAGATATGGGATTCATACTGGGAACAGGGGTGGAGGGAGGACAGTACTGGTGGTGGGAATGCCCCTTATTCATTGTCACTATGTACCATAAATGATGAAGTGAAAGATTTGGAATGACTTTGGTCACAATAAAAATTAAAAAAAAAAAGAAGATCATATACCATGATCAATTAGGTTTCATGGTTTCATTTAAGGAATGCAAGGATGGTTTAACATAGGTAAATCAATCTACATAATATACCATATCAACAAAGGGAAAAATAAAAACCATGTAATCATATCAATAGAGGCATAGGAAGCATTTGACAAAAAATAAATGGTACCAAGACCAAACAGTTGTATGAATATTGAGTAGAACTAAAAAAAAGATCAGACACCAAATCCAAAGCCAACGACAGCAGAATTGATACCCAATCTACAACAAGCTAGACACAGAGGGGATCACTTATACTAGTAGCCTGGGGGGTAAAGAAGAGGAATATGGCATGCATGCTGGGAACAGAGGTGGAGGGAGGACAATATTGGTGGTGGGAATGCCACTGATTCAATGTCACTATGTGCCTAAAATATTACTGTGAAAGATTTGTAATCCACTTTGATCAAAATAAAAATATTGGGAGAAGAAATGAACAGACACTTCCTCAAAAAAGAAATATATATGGTCAAAAACACATGAAAAAAGGCTCCAGTGGAATATTACGCAGCCATCAGGAGAGATGAATTCATGAAATTTTCCTATATGTGAATGTACATGGAATCTATGATGCTAAGTAAAATAAGTAAAAGGGAGAGAGATAGACACAGCCTATTCTCACTCATCTATGAGTTTCAAGAAAAATTAAGGACATTATTTTAATAATGCCCAGAGACAATAGAGAAGAGGGCCAGAAGGACCAACTCACACTATGAAGCTCACCATTAAAAGTAGTGAGTGCAGTTAAGGAAATAATTACACTAACAACTATCATGACTACCTTAATGAGTGAGAGAAGTAAAATGTCTTTCTTCAATACAGACCAGGATTGGGAAGGAGTGAGGGGGACATTGGTGGTGGGAATGTTGCACTGGTGAAGCAGGGTGTTCTATTTATGACTGAAACCTAACTACAATCATGTTTGTAATCATGGTGTTTAAATAAATATTTTAATTTTTAAAAATGGGGAGAAGAAATGGACAGATACTTTCTCAAAGAAGAAACACAAATGGCTAAAAGACACATGAAAAAATGCTCCACATCACTAATTATCAGGGGTATGCAAATCAAAACAACAATGAGGTACCATCTCATGCCACAAAGGCTGGCACACATCACAAAGAACAAGAACAATCAATGCTGGCAGGGATGTGGGGAATAAGGAACTCTCATATACTGCTGATGGAAATGCTATTTAATTCAGCCTTTATGGAAAACAGTATGAAGATTCCTCAAAAGAACTGAAAATTCAACTACCATATAATCCAGCTATACCGCTCCTAGGGATATGTCCTAGGAACACAAAAACACAATACAAAAGTGCCTTCTGCACACCTATATTCATTGCAGCACTATTTACAATAGCTAGAATCTGGAAACAACTCAGATGCCCAACAACAGATGAGTGGCTAAAGAAACTGTGGTACATATGTAGCCATCAGTAAAAATGAATTCATAAATTTATTTCTATACAGGGATGGGTATGGAATCTCTTATGCTGAGTGAAATAAGTCAGAGGGAGATAGATAGACATGTAATAGTCTCACTCATCTATGGGATTTAAGGAAAATAAAAGACATTGTAATAATACCCAGAGACAATAGGTATCCTCATACCTCATACCTGGAAGGACTGGTCATGATATTAAGCTTACCACCAAGGGTGGTGAGTGCAGTTAGAGAAATAAACACACTAACAACTATCCTAACAACGGTAGTGAGTGCCTCAAATATAGGCAAGGGGTGTGGGAGAAGGGAGATGGGGGCATTGATGGTGGAAATGTTGTACTGGTGAAGGAGGATTGTTCTTTTTTTATAACTGAAACTCAACGACACACATGTTTGTAATCATGATGCTTAAATAAAGATATTATAATAAAATAAATAAGAAAAATAAAAAATAAAATAGATGCAATAAATACATAAAATGATGATGATAGCTCAGATTAGAATGGTTCTTTTCTATTTTTTCCCTAGACCAAACAGTAACTACTAAATGAGTGGCTGACAAAGCCAAGAGTGAGAAATCACCAAGAAACAATTGTCTTCGGAGATCACTGAGAAGTGAACAATGAGGGTAGCCAGAAGGGAGACAGCAAATAGACCACAGTAGTTAACTAGTCTGTTCTATAAATGGCAATTCTTTCATCATTAAAACATTAGGGAAAAAATTATAGGGCAGATGGTTGAGAAATAGAATTTGCACTAATTAATTCCAGTTAAATATGACCAACTACCTGGGTATACCCCTTTCCCAACTCCCTAGCTTTCTTCTCTTCTTCCCTGAACCCCACCTATCACATAACCCTTGATAAAGCATATTTTTCAGAACCTATTTGACAGATAAATATTAGCAGGTACTTAAAGAACACACAATTGGGAAATCCAAGATTTGGTTTGGGTTCTTGCTTCTGAAGAGTCAAACTGCTAGTGGAAAGGAAAGGCCACTGTCCTAAATAGCCACAAGACACTAGCAAGGACCCTACTGAGGGACTAAATGCAGATAGGAATTAAGAGTTGAGAAGGGGGCGTTGACCACAGAGGAGCTAAGAAAGAGCCATGGGTCAGAGAACCAGGATGCTTCACTGCCAAACCAGACTCTTCCTAAGCCTGGGGAGAAAAATCACATGGGAATTTCCCTCCAGAGAGGAAAGTGTCTACTTCCTCTTTGCAATCCCTTAGTAATTAATGAAGTGCAGGAAGACAGTCCCTCCATGTGGGCACAAATGTGTGAGTAGGGACAATGAAGAAAGGACATTCAGAGGTTCAAGCCACTCTATCCATAGAGCATGTAAGGGTCAGCAAACTGCGACTCAAGGTTGCTGGATGGACCACAAGTAGAGAAGGGAATTATGAGTATGAAGAAACCATTATTAGCAATATTATAAACCACAGAACCTCAATTTTCAAATTTCTTTTTGAAAAAGAAGGGTATATTCGTTTTGAAAAGTGGAAGACAATCCATGAAAGAATGTCTTCTTTTTATTTTAATTTTGAAATTCAGATTAGTCTCTAATAAGAAGTTTTACTGGAAAACAACCATGCCTATTCACATCCACATGATCTCGGGTGGCTTCAATGTGACCGAAGCCATCTGGCCCACAATGCTTAAAATATTTACAGACTGGCCCTTGACTGAAAAACCTGTTCCAGCCTGATATGTGTGAATCCATCTTTCCAGGCTTGCACAGTGCACAACCTCTGTTCATAAATGGGCCTCCCTCTATTTTTCATATACCTCCTTTCACATACTTTTCACCTTTTACCTGATCACAAGGATTTTTACATATAGTGTTCACTGTCCATGTTCTTTCAGGCCTCAGCTCAAGAGACTTCTTCATTACTACTTGGGACCCTGAAACACCTGTTTCACACCATTTTTTGCTCCCTACAATGATCCTGAAGGTGCGTTTGTCATCTTGCTTAGATTCTGCCTTCCTCTTCAGAATCTCTACAGGCTGAGGGGCGATGGCTCAAATAGCTAAAGGATATAGTCTGCATACAGAAAGCACAGATTCCATGGTACCACGAATAATAAATAAAAGCATACCAAGCACTGTTCTTGTCATTGGCATATCTCTAGCACCTGCAACGGTCCTTCTTATACACCAAGAGATCCATGAATATTTCTCAAAAAGTTTAATAATTCTATGCTAATAAAAATATTTTAAATACCCATAGGTATTTAACTTGAGTTTATGAAGCTTTTCTCTACCTGTTCAAAATTGTCCTGAAAGGTGAGGAAAGATGTTTTGAATTCAGCATTCAGCCAACTTGCCATTCAGATGTATAAAAAAATACAAACATTTCAAACAAAAAGCAAGCAAACAGAAGCTATGCATCGACACCAGGGCAAATGACAGATTCATGCCACACCTGCTTCCCTAGGTCCTCTGCCAAAATATGGAGCATAAGAAATGAAGACCAACTCATAGAAAAACAGTGTAATAGTCAGAATTCTGGCAGCTGAAAGTGTCAAAAAATAAACTCATAAACTGGAGCAATAGTACAAGTGGTTAAGACACTTGCCTTGCAAGCAATAGGACCAGGTTTAGTTCTTGGAACCCCATAAGGTTCCCTGATCCCTCCAGAAGTGATTCCTGTGCACAGAGCCAGGAATAAATCTTAATCATTAAAGCCTTAAGCATTACCAAAATGTGGACCCAAAAAACTAAATTCAGACTTATCATATTAATAGAAAATTAATGACTCATAAAGCTAGAAAATCCTTAAGCTAGAGAGTTCAAGAATTAAGATGCCCCTTGGATATGGGACTGGACTTCAAAATTCATCTCAAACAGGGCACTTGGGACATCTTGGACAGGCCATGAAACTTTATCTTGGACAGGAAACTGGGCTCAATGGAGAGGGTAGGTCACATTTCTGTGGGGTTGTCTTTCTCAAAACTCTTTAATTGGCTTGAATTCACTCTCAGACATTCTCTTGGACTTAAAGGGATAGATTATCACTGCTGTAAGGACTTTCAGAAAGTTCTGGAATTCAGGTCCAACTTGTTTCACATGCCTTTGAGGAACCGATAACTGGTGTCAACAAAGCAAAAGAGCAGTCAGTGGATCCAACGCACTCTCTGGAAGGGAGAGCTCTGGAACAGTAGAAGAAATGTTCTCTCTCTCTCTCTCTCTCTCTCTCTCTCACACACACACACACACACACACACACACACACACAAAGGATGCTGGGCACCACAAAGAGGTGTGATTGGTATTAGTGATTGGTATTAGTATTCACCCTCTGAGATTTGACCAGAGAGAAAATGATGCCAGCAACCTGGCACTGAAGGTAAAATCAGTCAGTACGTAGCTGACAACGCCTGTGGAGCCAGGAGCAGATTTCACCAACTGGATGTTTTTAGGTGATACAAGACAAGGAACAAGGTCATCATGTCCCTCGGAACCAAAGTGTGAGAACCTTAAAAGCCTTTATTTAGCCTTCAGGGGTGAGTTCGAGGGACACTACACAGAGGTGAGGACACTGACTAGGGTCAAGCTAAGATTCAAAGTCTGCCTGCTGACTCTACCCAAACTGAAAACCACACAACACTGATGGTCAACTTGAGTGCCTTTCACCAACCTGGAGAGAAGAACCTGGAAGTCAGCTATCAAGGAGCCTCTACATAATGCCAAATGGATCACTAGGGACAGCCACGGCAAGAAGGAGAATCAAGGACAATTGTCCACAATGAAAGGGACGTTGCCAGACCTGGAATACAAAGGAGAAAGATGAGGATCAAAATGACATTCTGACTTGCCCCTTCTCACTAATTAGCTTTCTCCTCAGGGAGGAGAGTGTTAGCAGAAAGAGTCCTCTCGTGCTCAGAGAATAATAAAAAAAAAAAATAGTCAGCTCACATGTCTCTGAGTGCACTGCATGTAATGAAGGATATGGTTCATGGGATGTTATGACACTATACTTGGCATGAAGTAAACATTTAATTCATGTTTATTTCTTAATAGCCAAGGCAGTAGTGAGAGTAATAGATTCTATGTGTGAAGGAACAGATGAAATCATTCACAGGTAGCTATGAGGGCCTCTTCAAAATGACATGCCCTTCTTATACAGAGACAAGTTCCACTTATTATTTTTCTAGTGAACCAAAAAAATCCAATTTGAGCAAAATCTCCATCAGCTTCTTGTTGCACTCTGTCTGTGCAAATGGCTTCCTTAATTAAAAGATCTTAATCAGAGCACGGCTTTCCCTTAGAGCTTTCCAAAAGAAAGCAGGGTCTGTCAGGGTGGATCCTGTCGAGCATCAGAGGAAGGGAGTGACCCACTTCCATAGACACCTTAGAAAATCCACATACCAAGACCCCCTTCCCCCTACCTACCTGGCCCCTTTCCCCCTAGGATTAGGGGGAAAGACAATCTTCATTCCTTTTGAGACATGCCTGCTTTCATGTCCCCTCAAGTTTCTCTCTTGACCTGTCTCACCCACTAGAACAGAATATCTATCCTTTACTCAGTCTCTTCTTATTCCAGTACTTTCCATGAACCTGTTGGTGGGTGCTGCTTCTACAATATTTAGTTAGTGTAGAGTCATTGCTAAACCAAGAAGTTTTTGGTTGATGACTAAATCCTGGGTAAGTCATGGGCTTTCACATCTAGTCCCTCTTCACACTTCACTCATCTAAACTTGATCCTTTTTCTCCTGCAAAAAAGAAAGAGGCAACACCTAATTTCCCTACTCCAAGAAACTTTGATAATGACAATGTTACTGATGCTGACTTACATCTTCCCACCAGATGTGGAACTCTATCTAACTCCCAGCCTCTGAAACTTCACTGGTGTGATATATTGAGTCCCAGCTGGTCTATGACAATTCAGTCCTCAAAAGACTATGAAACCACCCCTCATCTATGAGAGAAGCTTTAAAAAAAATGAGGATTGGCATTTCACCAGCGTCTGTTTGAACAGAGTCTATATTATAGCTTAATTGTTACATGCTTTCAATCAGAGAGAGATCTGAGCAATTAATAAAAAGGTAGGGTATGGGCCATATTTTTAAAATAATATACTGTAACAACAAATATGGGAGTCAGAGGCAAGAGTAAAAGTCAAATTTGGCATCAGGGAGCTGGTTGCTGGCCTCCAAGGTGGGGAGGACAACTCAGTTATTTCCAGGAAGGCCTGTTAGGACCTTCCAACCGCGTTTTGGAACAACATTAATACTAGCTGGGTCACCAGGGAGCATGAGTCAGGAAGAATGTGGAAGGAGAGACAATATTTTAAATTTAAAAAGTACCATAGAGTTCTCCTATTCAGGATTTCAATAAAGTTTTGAGCCTCAAAATCCTCAAATAAAATATCATGCAAAAGCTATGAACAGATGTCTTGGACTCACTTCACCTCTAGTTCAGAGAGACCTGTCCTGGCCTATATAAATCATAAACTTATAGATCAAAGATGGTAACATATTGTCAATTTTATGTGTTCCAGCCTAATAGAAATATTTAAGGATATATTTCTATTATTTTTCTCAGCACTTGCAGCAACAAAAATTTCTGTTACTTCACATCTAACAAGCTACAAAGTTTGTTAAGGATGTGCTGTCCTTTTTACTTTATGAATATCAAACTAACTTTCACACTTAATCTTAGTGACAGTTTTCCCGATATGAGTAGAGCATGCTAGAAGGGCTAAACATAGACTTTACTAATAGAACATGCTCTAAGATCCATATGGCTTCAGAGAAAGACAAAGGAAAATCATGTCTTCATGCTCAATGTCATTTCTTCTTCATGTGGAATTATTCCCATATATTAAAATCTGTACAGATTTTATAACCCAGTAGCTTTCTCCACAGCATAGCAACAGAATTATTTAATCAACAAATTCATCCCTAATAGACAACCCTTATTATTTGATGTTTTTCTTTCAGATATTTTTTAAAGAAATAGAAATGTAACCTATAATATTTATTTTCACTGATCATGTATTTCTTTGGAAAAATTCTTACTCTTTTACTGTTTATTTCTTCATCTATAATATGTGCCAATGTGGGCATTAGACCTTATCTTAGACCCTATCCAAGACCAGAATAATAGTTCAGGGATTAATTCACTTGCTTTGCATGTAATAAACCAAAAATTTTATCTCCAAAGCATCACCAGAACTGATCTATGAGCACAGATCAAGGAATAAGCCCTGAGCACTATTATAGCCCCCAAAATCCTATATTATAAGGCTGTTAGTACCATTATGTAAAATCACACATGTAGAACTTTCTATTAGAATTTCTTCAGCTAAAAATGATAGAAATGAAACTCAAAATGATTTATATTTTATTGCAACACCTATAAATCCAGAGCAATAGCTTCAGACAGTGCTGGATCTAGGGGCTCTGATGTTATGAACAGACCTGGACCTTCCTCAGTACCACTCAATTCTCCTACCGTGACTTGATGACTCGTGAGAGGTAGAACCAGAAATGGAGTTTCAAACTGGTACTCATTGGGAGAAAATATTACCTCCAGACACATTTTGTAGTCACACAATGTAGTCACAAAACAAAACAAATCATAAACATCAATCCTTTAGACCTAAAATTCCCACACTAGGATTTAAAACATAGCTTGCCACCTAAGTCTTGAAGAGCAAAAGACTAGAAGCCACCTAAATTTTCATCCACAGAGAATTAGATAATATATAACTTTCCAAGTCAAAAGAATTCAAGATACAGTAAGAATGAAAACAAAATCTTTTTGAAGATTGGGATATATCAACATGCAAAATATTTGTTAAGGAATCTTGGGATAGTGTAGGAGTTAAGACATATGCATAGCATATACTCGATTCAGGTTTGGTTCCTAGCACAATATAGTTCTTGAGCATCTCCAGGTGTAACCCAGCAGGCCCCCAAGCACTTCTGAGGTGACCCAGGTATCCCCACCACAGGACATGAGGATGGAATTAAACTGCTCAGCTAAGTGTCTACAGATAGACGTTGGGGTTCCCAGGCTTCCAGCAGGCCTTGGGAGGAGTACAAACAATTTTACTGAAAGAGAAAAATAAGCCTAGGGAGAACATAGAGCATAAACTTGTTTAGCTAGGAATTGGGGGGATTCCTATGTAGGGCTTCTGTGTGTGTGTTTTCTTTCATGTTCCAAAAGTATTCACATGAAACTGATAAATATCTGTGTAAGCAAGAACTGGATGGCATAACTTTGGGGGATAGAGTGGTAGATAAACTGTCCAGAAATATTATGATTATAATTGATTAGTACATATAATTATACATTATAACCATGTTACTACATTAAATTTTTAAAAAAAAAACACCATTATAAAATATCCAATAAAAATTGTAGAATTGCAGTTCATAATTAGAATTCAGGCACAGTTTATAATCTCAGAGGAGCAATACCTCCTCAACACAGATCTATTTCTTCAGCTTTTTCTTCATGCGGCTAGTTATGTGTTTAAGAAACACATAGGAAGAAGTGAATCAGAGAAACATCTGATTTAAAAAAATTCAATTGGTCTTTGAAAACTGAATTAAAATTCTATCTGTGGAGAGGGAACAACTTATGGGAAAGGGAAAAAGCATTGCATTGTCTAAAAGTGAAGAGCATTGTCTCAGCATTGATTAGAAGAAGAAGAGAAAGTAAATTCCTGGAAATCAGGATATATATGCTTTGTGGTGTGTGACTGAGACTGGATAGATCAACTGAGGTCAATTCAGGGTCTGTCCCATAGACAATTAGGAGTTATTGGCAGGTTTGGAGCTGGGAAGATTCCTATGCTGTGTTCAACTCAGTTTAAGGAAGCTGGACCTAGCCAAACCACAGCCCAGGGGACTAATGACAAGGCTCAATATTTGAAGGCCAAAAACAGTCAGTCTTCAGTGGCTTTATCTTCACAGGCCAATATTTGTGGCCTTCCAGTTATAGCATTCTTCCTTAAAAAGGAAACAAGCTGAGGAAGAAGCCAATTACCCCTGCCTTGGGGAGACAGTGCTATTTATTGCTTCTCTTTCCATCTGCAGTGGGCAGGCTGGGTGAGCCAGCCTTTATTCCCTAGCAGTCTATGACATCTACTGTTTCTGGAAGGTTCTAATTTGTAAGAGGGACCTGCTCTCCCCCACAGGTTTATTACTCACAACAATTAATGAAGGGCAGGTTACTTGTGTGTTAATAAAACACAGATCATCTGAGGGGAGAGATCAAAACTAGGGAGTAGTGGAGCAAGAAACAGCCTGAGGAACTTCCCCCATCCCCTACCCAAAAATCTCACCATTCATACAGGTCCTGTTCCCAGAACATATCTAACCTGCTATTGATGATTTTTATGTTCTTAATAACAATTTAAAAGAAGGATCTCACAGAACAATAACTGGTCACATTTTAATAAGTACACAAGACCTACAGATGGCTAGTGGTAGAGCACCTGTCTTGTATGCTTGTGAATTTGTAGTCTATTTCCAGTACTAATCCATATCAGCAAGCACCATTCTTGGTGATCTTCAGAATCTCAAATGCAAACACTAGTGCACTAAAATCAACTGGGTGCAATCCCTGGACATACTAACATGACCAACAATTTTGAAAAGCATAAAAACAACAAACCCCATAAAAATGGAGTGAAGATATTAACAAACATTTCCCCCAAAGAAGTCATACAAATGGCTCAAACACAAATCAAAACAATTTGGTATCACCTCAAACCAGAGAGATTAGCTCATATAAAAAGAACAATACAATCAATGTTAGAATAGATGTGGGAAAAAGGAAGCATTAATTTCCTACTGGTGAGAATATAGAAAGGACCAGCCATTTTGGAAAACAATATGAACACACTCAATACATTTAGAATTGAACTTACTAGCAATTCCACTTCATGGTATCTAACCCAATAGCCTAAATACATTATTTAGAAAATATATTTATACCCTATGATCATTGCAGTAAACTAACCAAAATCTGGAAACAACTTAAGTGTCTAAGAACAGATGACTGGATGAAGAAATTTCTTGGTATACGTATTTCCAGAATAGAGTGGGTCTCTGGAGCTGGACAATTGCAGACATGGTGACTGCATTCATGGAGCATAGTTTTGGCTGCCAAGCCTTTTAGAAGTATGAAAAGACATGGCGAAGGTGCTGTGCTTACTCCAAAATAAATCTTTCATTTTTTAATAGAAGAACCACATGGCATATTTTGCTTTGTAAACTAATTTTTTTCTTCTTGACAGAACCAGAACCATTTCCTACTTTGTATGTTATTCTGTACCAATTGTCTCTTATCAGGATCCCAAAGCTGAGCAGCACCATGCTGAAAACAACAGCATCTCTCTCACAGGTATTTCATCACCCTGTGTTAGCCACCAAGGAAGAGGAGTCCTTGTTTTCAATTGAGGAAACTAAAATGTATACATGTTAGGATGCCTGCTTGAGGTTTATAGTTGGGAAGAGGGGAAAGTGAGTGGTCCCTGGAAGTCATCCAGGTCAATCCTTGATTTGGCTACAAGCAACCCTACCCTTGCCCCCAACACTATGCTCCACAGGTCCCTAGCCTAAACACCAGCTCCTCAGAAACAAAGGAAGGCGCCATATAACTTCTTAAGAATAGATTTTCCAGAAATACTGACTTGAAGGATAAGAATTCAAATTCAGACTGATTCCAAATGTGACTGGAGTAAGGGAGAAAATTGATTTTTGGGTCACTGACTCAGGATACTAGTGTGTACCCAGAGGTGCTTTCAAGATGAAAGGAATGACTGAATATCATGAACTGTGGAGCTGCTCATCTTACTTCTAACACACAAATGAGTGTTGGTATTTGATTAGAACATGAATGAAATAAACTAAACAAGCATTGTATATCTACAAAGTCAACTTGAGTTTTCTCCCTGCCCTTCTCCACTGCAGAATATCTTAGGAATCCAAGATCCATAATCATTGAGTAGATATTCTACCTGAGAAGTAGTTTCTAGTCAGAAGCCAGCTCAGGCAGAAATCCCTGTGTATATGGTGCCTAGGAGAAATATTCTTGTCACATAAGAATTCCCCTATTAATCAAAAATCACATTATGGCTCCTGGAATGGAAGTTTCCTTTACTACTCTTTAATAATAAGCTCTAGATAAGATAAAATTGGTAATTGCACGTTCCCTTATGATGGGAGATAATACAAAAGTGGTATAGAAATTTGACTTAAAAGCATATATTCACTTGGCTAATAGACTTCCATTATGTAGTCTTTACTTATTCATTCATTACCATTTTTGCCACTTATGGAAAACTTTAATTGGAAACTACTTATTACAGTGTTCCCGTATGTTAGCAGCAGAGGAAAGTTTTTGATAATGAAAGACAATGACTGCACTAAAAGCACAAGATTCATAGATAGTGAAACCTGGAGAGCAGACTACTATACCAACTCCAGAAAAAGACAGGTATTTTCCTCCACATAGGACCTTCCAGTCAGATATTAAACACAATTCCACATTGACAAAGCTCAGCTTTTTTCCCAGTGGACAAAGCTGCAATAAATGGGTTCTGAATAATATATTGCTCTGTGTATTTTGTTTATAACCCATCCTGCAAAAGATAACTGATTCTGCCATAAACCTATTGTCAACAAGTAAAGAAGTATAATTAGAAGCAAGGTCATACTTCCAGGCATAGGCAAAATTACAACATTTTGTTTGAGAAGATTTTTCCAACTCAAGATTATGCCTTAATTACTAGTCATTAATGCCTATTAATCAATTAAATCACATTTAATTTGCCAACACATCAAGCAGCACTTTCACAAGAGAACATTCCTGATCAAGATATAGTAATACTTGGAACTGGAGCAATAGCACAGCGGTAGGGTGTTTGCCTTGCACACGGCTGACGCAGAATTGACCTGGATTTGATCTCTGGTGTTCCATATAGTCCCCCAAGACAGGAGCAATTTCTAAGTGCATAGCCAGGAGTAACCCCTGAGCATCACAAGATGTGGCCCAAAACCCAAAAAGAATAAAAAGATATAAAGCCCAACCAATACCTAGTATAACTCACACAATGCATAAGAAACTGTTCTTGACCAAAAGGGCCCCAACAAGGACTCCTTTTCCTGGGACACTCTTCATAGATTTGGAATTGGCCCCAGGGGATGTCTGTTATTCAGAGAAGACAATAAAAAAGCTCTGCACATTGGGAATCCACTGAGTCTTACATATGTTGTACAATAGTATTTAATAAAGATGCCATTTCAGCTCTGATTTTAGCTACTATCATGAGATTATGTTCATTTATTTTGTGAAAGTAGGTTGACATAGGAAAAAACAAACTAGGTAACAATTATTTAAAGAAGGGTGTATGTATAGGGGGTTATTCTTACCACCAGTAACAGCTATTATCATTGTCATCACCTATTGTGGTCACTAGTGCCAGCTCAAAGACTCCAGTCAGAAGGGCCAATCTGTATCCAATTCCAATCAGCTCCTAAGTGGCAGAGCATGTCAAAACCCCTCCTTCCTACTCCAGTTTTGAACCAAGGGTGCCAACTACTCCCAAGCAAATAAATGACATAATATGGGCCAAAAGGAGATGCACAACTCAATTATCCCTTTCAGATTTGGGGAGTAATATATTTAGAGTGCTTGGATCTCCTTAAGGAAAAATTCTTTCTCTGGTCATCATTTTGTTTTGTTTTGTTTTTTGGGCCACACCGGTGATACCTATGGGTTACTCCTGGCTAAGCACTCAGAAATTGTTCCTGGCTTGGGGGACCATATGGGATGCCGAGGAGCAAACAGTGGTCCGTGCTGAGTCATGCAAGGCAAATACCCAACCGCTTGCACCACTGATCCACTCCCTCTGGTCATCTTCTTTCTAAGCTCTGCTAGCCTCTTTAATGAATGCTCAGGATATTGAAAAAATGAGCTGGCAACCATTCTCTCTAAAAAAAAAAAACATAGTGGTGGCTCTTCTGTTGTTAATTATAGAACACTGAGAATAAGTGCTTCATATTGCTCTGAGCCTCAAAAATCACATTAAAACAAAATCTTCCCACGAGGATCCAAAAGATGATCCTCAAGTGTATGTACAGGAAAATTTAGCAAATAGGAAATTTCAAGGATAAAAGAGGGCCACCATCTGGATCAAAACAAAGAGTTCAATATACCCCAGCCAGATCTCTGACTTCTGTTACTTACTCATTCAGCAAATAGTGCTGAGCATTCCTCTGAACCAATTTAAGTAAATTTCCTCATTCCCCTGAAATATTCTTAGTATGTGTTTGGGGCTGAAGGAGGTGATCAACAAGTCACCAAAATCTCAAAATCACACAGACCTTCTAAATACTAGCAGGGGTCCCCAAACTATGGCCCATGGGCCACAGTGGCCTACTGAGGACAATTATTCAGCCTGCCAGGTGTTTTTGCCACCACTGCCTGTCCTGCTAAACAGCTAACTTGTTCTGGGCCCACAATGAGTATGTGGGATATGAGACACACTTCCTAATTTCCCTTCTTTCTGTCTCTTGACTCTTCCTCTCAGTCTCA
The DNA here is from genome assembly GCA_004027635.1 of Crocidura indochinensis. Lineage (NCBI taxonomy): Eukaryota > Metazoa > Chordata > Mammalia > Eulipotyphla > Soricidae > Crocidura > Crocidura indochinensis. The sequence goes on from PVKC010007305.1 coordinate 15,448, forward strand.
GGCATGGTCCACCAAAAGCAGGCCCATAGTTTCCATTGAAATGCTGATAATTTTGTTGATTTAACTTATTTTTAGTTATTTTATTTTATTTATTTTTTTATTTATCTGGTTTTTGGGTTACACCTGGAGGTGTTCAAGGGTTACTCCTGGATCTACGCTCAGAAATCACTCCTGGCAAGCTCGGGGGACTATATGGGATGCCGGAATTCGAACCACCATCCTTCTACATGCAAGGCAAACACCTTACCTTCATACTATCTCTCCAGCCCCTTTTCATTATTTTAAATATTGAACTCATTCCCATTTTGTTTTTATACTTCAAAATAAGATATGTGCAGTATACATAGGAATTTGTTTATTGTTTTTATTTAACTATAGTTTAGCCTTTCAACAGTTTTTGGAATAGTAAATTGGCCCCTTGTTTAAAAAGCTTGAAGACCTCCTTGTATAGAAGCTAAGGAACTTGACTTATATGTGACCAAGCCTGGCAATACATATTATTCTCCCAAGTACAACCAGGAACATGCCCCCAAGCACAGAGCCAGGAGTAGCTCCTGATCACCACTGGGTGTGAACCTAAAATCTTATATCCCAACTCCAACATGAAATTGACCTTGACAAGTTTCTTATCTTTAGCCAGTATCTTGTCTCATCCATAAAACTCTGATAGTTATGCCTAGCACACAGTTATGTGTTTCTGCAAGAGATGTTCTCCGTGCCCCATGAGAAGCCCATGCAAATTTCTATGCATTTCTTTGCACTTCCTATTTCAACTCCTATGCATTTGTTGACTCGGTGTTCCTAACAGAAACACTAACTTTCTTATCTATGTCTTATTTTACTAATTTTTTATTTAAACCATGGTTACAAGATTGTTCATAATAGTTTTTTTTCACAGATAAAGTTGTTCATAATTAAAATTACAGTCATACAATACACAAAAACCTTCACCGGTGCACATTTCCCACTACTTATCTATGTCTTTATCAAACTACTGTGTTTCTCCTACCAAAACCAGGGCAATAGACATACTCCTTCAGGAAATCTTCCCAGATTGACTCCATACATATTTTGTTTCACTCTTTTTCAGATGAATTTCAAAGAGAATGGTATAAAGGAGCCATTTATAGAAGCCTAGATAGTACTTCAAGAACCATATGGGAAATCAAAGCCCCAGTGATCTGCAATTCCTGGAATCCCTTGGCTTGAAGGTAATAGTGTTCTCAAGTCTGAGAAGAGCTAGAATTGGATATGGGCAGAACTGATATAGCAGAACTTAGAAGCTTGGAAATCTCCAGAAAGATGAAGCATGAAGCTCAATTGCTGTAACTGAAGCAAAAATCAGGAAAGAGCAGTAATCTGGGATAGAGTCCTGGATGGAGAATAATAAGCACACCTTCTCCACTAGGCTCTCAACCAGGGCCAGAGGAGAGATCTGTTACTGGAAACGTGCATTTTTTCTCGGAAGGACTGTTGTAATAATCACAGTCTAAAATTCAAATGTAGTGAGTGGCCTAAGCCTCACATTCTGGAATTCATTTCAGCTCTTTTTTCTGTTTCTTTCTAAGTGGAAGAAAGGTTACTACTTATTAAGCACTTATTATGTGCCAAACTCGAAGCTTCTCTTGTTATTCAGAACAATCCTGTAAAGTTTCTTTTTCTTTTTCTTGGTTTTTGGGCCACACTCAGTGATGCTCAGGGATTACTCTTGGCTATACACACAGAAATCGTTCCTGGCTTGGGGGACCATATGGGACGCCAGGGGATTGAACTGTGGTCCGTCCTAGGTCAGCACGTGCAAGGCAATACCCTACCGCTTGCACCATCACTCCGGCCCCAAACCTGTAAAGTTTCATATGTGAAGATGAAGAGACTAAGGCTCTCAGTCTTGTCTATAGCCACTAAGCTGGGTCTGAATCTAGTTCACAACTTTGACACAAGCATTTCTGTGTTGCAAGACACACTGGCTTCAGGGAAAGTGCAGTTCTGTCACCTTGAACCAGCTTCCTAACAGGCTGTGTTCAAGCCATGATTATCTGGAAGGTAATCTGCTCAGCCCTCAGATGTTAACACAGTATCAGCTGTTCCTAAACAGGCACTCATGCCACCTAGCTATCCATCTTGTTCTGACTACCTCCTCCAATCATGCTGAATGGATGGACCACCAAACCATCCATGTCCTTCACCTGCAACTTGGCTTCTGTTGGCTGCCACCAGATCAAATTCCACAAGCATGAGGTCTCAGTGGGCCAGCCTGCAGAGAGAAAGATAAAACTCTGACTTTTAAGACTCAAAACTAATGGCAAGATGCTGCTCCACATTCTGATTCACAGTGTGCAAGTTTCGCATATAACAACACAAGTTCAGAGAGAGTTTACCTAAAGAAAATTTGTGAAGACACTTGTCCACTACGCAGTCGTTGGTCCTGCTTGAAATAAGCAACAACAGGAGGGTGGACATCTTTCATTCTACCAGTCCTGAATGCTGCTTCCCACTCATCTCTGTGATGGGATAAAGAGGCAATAGCCATCTTTTCACAAAGTGAACATACACTAGATCCTGACTAACTTGCACGTCCAGCATGGTGCAGCTTCTAAACACACCACTTAGGATCTGCGGCCTTCCTGTCTCTACAGCGGGTACCATACCAACTGCTTGCCTGCCTCAACAGCCTCCTCTCATCTAGTTCTCATCTCTCATGCTGCCATCAATGCAGCCCATTTCCTCTCTTCACCACCTCTTGGAGATGAAGAACAGCTGGGCCTCTAGCCCCAGGAGTGTTACTTGGCAGAAGTTCTGTTCCTGGATACACCAGGGTCCTGAGGAATTTGCCCCTTTGTTTGAAAACAAATGACTTCCTCTTAGAGCTGCTCCGAGGAGCTTCCACCTGAGCTGTAGTAACTTCAAAGGCTCCCCACATTTCTGTTGCCAGAGGCCAGGCCTGCTGGGGCCTCCTCCTATTGCTTCTGCCTGAGAACCCTCCGGCTCACCTCAAACCCAGTCCTTCAGCTGTTTGCAAGGAACCCTTACCCCTTTGCATAGAGAGCATAATTCTATACCTTTGCTCAGATGCAAATGTGAGTTAGTACCTGGAAGTAGGAGTGTGTGTTTCAAATATACTGGGATCTTCCAGCTGTTAAGAATTTGCCTTAGAAAGCAGACATGATACAAGAAGAGAGTACATTCAGCTAAGGTCTTATATATCTTCAATTTCAACTTGTAATTAATATTTATGATCAAGTTCCAATAGATCAAGTTCCAACTGAAAAAAGGCAGTTTTTTAATTGAAATACTGATATTTACATTGTGTTAATTAAAGGCCTCTGCTGGCCTTTCCCATCTATGCTTTATGTTCATTTTTAAAGCATGCTTTTCAGTGATTCTTCCTTTTTTAAAAACCATGCCTAGGGAACAGCTGTTTTCTATAAGCAGCTGGGCTCTGCAACAGACAACTGTTTCTCTTTGAGCAGTTTTGTCAAGCTTAATTTGAGATTAATTTAGCTGCAGGTGTCAGGTAAGAACAGGACATTCACAGGGACAGACAACCCTGGAGTAATGGAGGCAAAGAGGCCCAGGCCAAAGGCACGCTGGTGAGAATGCCTAAAGTTCTAGAAACGATAGGTTGTCCACAGCTTAACTATGTCAAATCTACTGGAAGAGAGTGACACCACTCGCACATCACAGACCCCCAGCCTGGGTCCACAAAGAAGGCTGCTTTGCAGATGGCACGGCATAGCCTTTCAATGTCTTGTCCCCAGTGACATAAAATCTCACAAACTGACATAAATTACACCCTGACTGCTACCAGGCTTGTTCAACACTAAACACAAGTGGACTCTTCTTTTAAGTGGACCCTGACATCATAAGCAGCACCATCACCCCTCAGCAAACATCTGCAGTTCATCTTATCGTTTGAAGAAATATATGCGTTTTGCTCACTCTCTCTCCTTTTTTTCCTTAAGTCTTTTGCAGCTTCTGCTCCTTGATTTGTTTGAAGACCATCTGCTACATATAAAATTGGGGGTGGGGGCATGCAGTAGAGAAGGAACATTTGGGAGATGTGCAGGCTGGAGTGGGAGTGGGATGTAAATACTATCAATTCTTTGGTCAGCTTCGGGGAGCAGATCTCTTTCCTGTATGTATTCCCAACTTTTCCATAATGGTAGGACTGGGGGAAGGGACAAGAAAGGCTTGGCTCTGACTGAAGTTTGTTCTAGCTCTACTTTGTGATCATAATTTGATTACTCAAAGCAGCCAGAGCTAGCACTCCTGAAAAATGTCAAAATTTGAAAAGTTATGCTGGCATCACCTTCCAGGACTCACCTAGAAGATGTCTTGTGAACTGCAAAAATAAAGGGGACATCAATGCCTTGGTATGTGTATTTCATAAGCATGGCAAGGAAGGACCCAGTATCAGGACTGTATGTCATGGCACGAAGTTACCACAGGGTGGTAGAAGCTGTGCAGTTGCCTGTTCTCACACTGGCATTCTTCCAGGAGAAGCAGAGGAGGTTGGATCAGAAGCAATAAGGGCAGTCAGGAGCGTCCTTCCCTCCTGACTAAGCAGAGGTGTCTGAGTTGAAGCTGGCTTTGTGGACGCACCAGATGTTTACACGTGTGACCCCTGAAATCACCACTAACCACAAACATGCCCCACTAGGTTTGTTCATGGAAAAAATGGTCCTTATTTGCTGGAGCTCCATTTGCAGGAAATTAATTGCAAGGATGTATTATTGTTCAACTAAGGAGGATGCTTCTAAAGCAGAGCTCAGACCATGATGATGACAAAGATGTCATTATAGCATGAGCTTCCCTTTTGCCTGGGAAGAGTCTGCCCTTATGATAATTACCAAATAGGTTCTTATAAATCCCACAGCTTCCCACAGTCAGTTTCCTTATTCCAGCTGTTACACAAAGTTCCAAAGGCTTCAGTGAAATGAATTCCAGCACTTATAGTTATCATTAAGATTATCAGCAGCATTAGCTTTACCAAGATAATTTATAGAACAGTTGTGTGAAGTTCCAATGCAGTCTTTAATAGGGTCCTTCTTTAGTGCTCTGACATGCGCACACACACACACACACACACACACACACACACACACACACACATCAAAGTGATGCATCAAGCCATATTTTTGTGTCCTGAATATTTTGTTTGTTTTTGTGGGGAGAAGCCTCCCAAACAGTGCCCAGGAGTCTCTAAGAATTCTCAAATAATCTTCAGAAACCAGATTGGCAATTCAAGTCAACGATTCAAACAGCACCATAACCACATCTGGAGAACCTCAAGACCTCCATGGCTGCATCCAGAGGTGCTCAGGAAACCATTAGGTGCCAGGTATCAAACCTAGCTAAGCTGTGTATCTCTCTAAAATTAAACTACACGTTTTGAAAGCATAATTAAGCCCCACCACCCATTTTGTTTTAGTTGTTAGTGCAGGGTTTCTCTTGGTTGTACTCAGAGTTCAACTCTGTCCCCCAAGTAGGCCTGACTTGACTGTATACTTTGCTTATAGTCAGAAGACAGTACAAGGCCACACTTTCCTCTCTTTAATAACAAGGGGCTGTCTCTATATCCCCACTCCGACCCTTAAGGGACATCTCCAAGATCCCCTCCTTCCAATGAGGCTGGTAGAACACTCAAAACTAGGAATCACGGAGATTCCTTTGAGCAACAGCCCAAATTTACCCACCTTTGTCAGGTCTACGGATTTATGGGGCAGAGAAAATTTTAGCCTGAAGGGAAATAAGGAAGGAAAGGGGAGGGGAAAAAAGACACTTTTTTGTCAATCACCTCCTTCAAGCCAAAAAAAATAAACATGCATGTGGTTGTTAGCCACTTGGTGGAGAATTGCAGAAAAGTCGCTTTAAAAGAGTTGATTCAGCAGGAGCAGTGAAGGGGGTCGGGGTTACAGTAAGTTTTCCTCCTGCCAGAACCTGGCTCTCCCCCTCACTCGCTGCCTGTGAAACACTTGTGTTGTTCACGACTCCAGCAGTGATTTGTTAGTGCACTTTTATGTAGAAGTGCCTGCATCTGTTGAGGTCAGCCACGCTGCCTCTTTGACAGTTCCAGATGTTGTGAAGATGAAATACCTCCTGCTTGAGGAACTGTGCAACTAGGAGCCTGAAAGGTGTTCTGAATACAGTTTAAAAAGGCATCTGTCTTAAAATAATTTCAACATCTCACTTGTCTATTTATAAGCCCTGTCAGATGGGTTTCTCAGACTCTGGTAAGGGGCTCATTTGTGCATCAAGTTATTTGAACTTGTGAGGATTCAAGTATCTTGGCCTCCTTTTTCTCAGCCTAGGTCCACTTATTCAAAGTGTTTCCCAACAATGTTGATACCATGGTTCTTCCAGCTGGAGACCCAGATACCTTCACTTAACAGCAGTCACCACCAACAGAACGTGGCCTTAGGATATAGAGAAAACCAGTCTCTTCTCACTGCCCTGAGTGGATGGAAGACTCACTAGGAAGAAGTCCACAAAAGGTCCCTGGGCCAAAACCCTACTTCTCCCTCAGACCTTACTACACTCACTACACACTCGACTTCTTAAAATAGAAATGAGACATGACCCTGACCAGGCCTTTGGGAGTGGTGTCTGAGGGTGGGTGGAGACCCATTCCCAAGACCACCCTTTAGAAGAAGGTTCTGGCAAGTCCTGGTGAGGAATCCTTGTTATTCTTGGCTCATTTAACTTCCCTCTCATGGAAGAGTCAAGAATGGTGCTAAGTTGTAAATCAGTCCCCTCTGGAATGGATTTGTGCCAGAACAGATTGGTCTGAGCATTCCTGTCTTGCTTGACCATGGTAAAGAGATTATGGTACGTAAAATTCAGCTAAACATAGCTTGTTTCGATTTCCTACTTTCCTGGTTGTCTGTCTCGCTGTGAAAGGTTAAGACCTTGGAGGAGGAAACTCCTCAGTGCTGTGGAATCACTCTCGCTCCGGGGCTATGATTCCCAGTCACAAGCAGCCTAGATCTTGCCAGAGGAACTCGGTCCCATCAGATAGACACTCATAAACTTGGCCGTTAGGTGGTTTTAATTAGTTCTTCTCACAAAGCAGCGAAAACAGAAGTCAGCAAACACCGAAGCCAGCGTGTGGTGGTCTAAGCTTGTAAACCTCTGTTCACATGTTCACCATTTCACGCCATTGAAATCAGCCTTTCCTGTTCCCTGATGTCATTAACTGAGTCCCAAAGCCTTAGTGACGTCATCTGACCTGGCTGGTCCTTGTGGAGTTATCCTGAACTTCATTGACCCATGTGGATCATAATTTCTCAAGCTGATCCCACAGGATATTTTATCTCAGGGTCCAAATATGTGATTGTGAGGTGGAGGAAGGAGAGAGACATTTTCCTTCCTTTTACCTTTGACTATATATGTCCACTACCCTATAGGAAGAGAGGGGCCCTAAAAGAATGTTTGTGTAAATTGTCAGTATCACTGGTTGCAAATAGAGAGCCTGTTTGCTTTATTTGCAACATATGATGAAACCAGAGCTGTCTCCCATGACCATTGTAAATGGTAAGGCAGATCAGAAGGCCGTTGTGGCCTTTTGGACACAAGGAGAGAGGGGCCGAACCCCTACCCCATCATAGAAAGGAGAGGGCTACCCATTGGTATGTATTCAGGCAGTCTTGAGCAACGACATCTGCAAATTAACAAATCCCAGCCTCTGGGGCTATGTCACGCATTCGTCTTGCTGAATAAGGTAGAACCAGAAAGTAATTTTGATTAGTGTTCATACAAGCTATTTATCATAAGAAATTACATCTGCATTTGAGGCAAGGATTTTTGCCCTCTAAGCCTTTGGTTGCATTGTTGCAACTTCATAGCAAGAGACATGTGGATCAAGAAGTCCCTTCTGTTGGTCTTGTGGGATGTCAGAATCAACAGTGAAGGAACATGGAGAGACGATACTTTAAAATTACACACTCAGAACAGAAATAAGAGAAAGAAGAGTCACTTGTTTTCTTCCCCAGCCCCCTCCACATATTAAAAGTGTGAGTGATAAATGTTTTCTCGTAGCATAGGGACCAGTACACCAGCAGTACTAATTAAAAGAAAAAATTCTTTCAAATATTAGGGAAGAACTTGAATCAAAAATGTTTCTGCAGGTGATGACGTTTTTTTAGAAATCATTTTCCCTACATCTGTGTACTTGGCCACAGTGATATCATTGCAGAGTACGACCCCACAACTACTCTACATTATCTAAACACAGAGAGAGTACTCTTTCTCAGAAGGAAAATAGCCCTAGAATATTCTAAAAGTGTGATTATAAGATTTTATAAATCAGTACATTAAAAAACTTCATAGTTATATATACATTGAGTTTTGTTTTGTTTGGGGAGTGGAGAAATGCTCTTGTTAAAGACAAAGGGAAAACACTTTGTTTTCTCTCTCTGTTGGTGCTTCCAACAATTATATCCCTTCCTATTACGTAAGGCATAATTTCTGCTTTATATTGAATATTCTTGAACCTAGACAGAAAGTTAAGGCACTTTCCTTGCATGTAGTCAGCCTGAGTTTGATCCTCTGCATTGCTTATGATCCCCTGAACCCTGAAAGGAGAGATCCTTAAGTACATATCCAGGAGAAACCTCTGAGCATAACTGATATGGCCCAAAAATTAAAAAGAGAGAGAGAGAAAGAGAGAGAGAGAGAATGCCATTTGAGGACATAAGGCTAGATCACTTGGTTTACATGAATATGGGCCCAGATTAGATTACTGGCACCACATAGTCCCTTGGCCTCTGCCAGGAGTGTCCCACAACACACACACACACACACACACACACACACACACACACACACACACACACACACTAACACAAGCATTAAGTCAAGAGTGGCACCTGGACTGAAGAAATGACTAATTGG
>PVKC010007306.1:0-29717 GCA_004027635.1 Crocidura indochinensis
CTTCTTTTCTTTTCTTTTCTTTTCTTTTCTTTTCTTTTCTTTTCTTTTCTTTTCTTTTCTTTTCTTTTCTTCTTTTTTGTCACATCCGGCAGTGGCACTCAGGGGTTACTCCTGGTTCTATGCTCAGAAATCACTCCTGTCAGGCTAGGGGAACCCTATGGGATGCTGGGATTTGAACCAATGGCTTTCTGCATGAAAGGCAAATGCCTTACCACCATGCTATCTCTCCGGCCCCATCCTCTTATTTCTTAAAGCAGTTTTCTTAAAGTAGTTTCTTAAAGTAGTCTTCTTTTATATGTTCTTCATCTCTTTATTTAAGTTGACTCTTAAGTATTTGAGTTTCTTGGTACTATTGTTAATGGATTGTTTTTAATGTCTATATTTATTCTCTTTCATAATTTGTGTATAAGAAGCCATTGATTTTGCTTGTTTATTTTGTAGCTTGCATGTTGTGTTTGTAACATGTTTAACTCATTGTATCATGTTTTCCCCCAGCACCTGGATACCCTAGGCTCAGAGTGAATCATTCTTTTTTATAAGAATAAGACAACTGTCTTGTTCCAAATCTCGAAGACTCTTTGTCTTGAATTCTTCTCTGGCAGTAATAGCGAAGCAGCTATTAATTCTTTATAAGGGCTGTCACTATCCAGTTTAAAAAAAGAGCAAATACAAATCAATAAATATAAAAAAGTCTCTAGGAAGAAAATACAAAGGCAGTTCACAAAATAAACCCTTCCCAAATGTTTCAGGAAATTATTTTGGCAGGAGGACTACTCCTGGCAGTGCTTAGAGGCTCATTACTTCCAACTTTGTGCTCAGGGCACCCCATTCAGTGCCAGGGGTCAGACCTGGGCTCCCTTAGGCAGAGCATCCAGTTCAGAGTTCTGACATTCTCCTGGGCACACAGTCAAGGGCAGTGGTCCTCAAACTACGGCCTGGAGGCCACATACTGTATTTGTTCCCATTTTGTTTCTTCACTTCAAAATAAGATATATGCAGTGTGCATAGGAATTTGTTCATAGTTTTTGTTTTTACTATAGTCCAGCCTCCAACGATCTGAGGGACAGTGAACTGGCCCCCTGTTTAAAAAGTTTGAGGACCCCTGGTCAAAGGCTTTAACTTGGGGAAGAAATAACATGGTTTAGAGGAAAGAAAATGATCAGTTATTCAAAGTGTTACTTTGATTTTATTTTTGGTATTTTGATCAATCACCCTTAAGGATGCACCTGCATAGATTTCTTCTTGGGATATTAATCTTGACTTTTTACTTCCTCACCCTGCTCTGTTCCATGGAGTGAAATATTTTTATTATTAATTAGCACTTTTTTTTTTTGGGTTTTTGGGCCACACCCGTGACACTCAGGGGTTGCTCCTGGCTATTCGCTCAGAAGTCGCTCCTGGCAGGCACGGGGGACCATATGGGGAACCAGGGGATCGAACCGCGGTCCGTCCTAGGTTAGCGCAGGCACCTTACCTCCAGCGCCACCGCCCGGCCCCAAACACTTTTTTTTTTAAACTTAAAGCATTGTGATTTGCAAAGTTATTCATAGTTGGGTTTTAGACATATAATGTATCAGGGTCAATCCCATTGCCAGTGTTGACCTCCCTCCACCCATGTTCCCAGGGTCCATCTGTTACCTCACCCCCTTACCAGCACTTCAGGCACCTTTATAACTTGGGGGTCTTATGATTTCATTGTTGTTGCATTTTGTTCTTTTTAATTATTTCATTATTTGGGCTTGCTTAATATGCTGTAGATTAGACTTCTACAGTGCAGACTTAACTTTTTTATTTTTTTTTAAAAAAACAAATGTTCGGGGCCCGGGAGATAGCATGGAGGTAAGGCATTTGCCTTTCATGCAAAAGGTCATCGGTTCAAATCCCGGTGCCCCATATGGTCCCCTGTGCCTGCCAGGAGCAATTTCTGAGCATGGCGCCAGGAGTAACCCCTGAGCACTGCCGGGTGTGACCCAAAAACCAAACCAAACCAAATCAAACCAAACCAAACCAAACAAAAAAAATGTTCATTTTATATTTTGTGTGTTTTTGAAATCTTATTTTATTTTTGTTTTAGTTTTTTGGCCACTCCTGGCCATGCTCAGGGGTTACTCCTGGCTCTGCACTATGAAATAGCTCCTGGTAGGCTTGGGGGATTTTTGGGGGATCCTTCTGGGATGCTAGGGATCGAACCCAGGTCTGTTCTGGGTTGGTCGTTTGCAAGACATATGCCCTACCGCTGTGCTATTGCTCAGTCCCCTGTTTTTGAAATTTTGAGACACTGTGATTCCTAATGCTGTTAATAATAGTTTATTATAAACACTGCAGCCTGGAAGTATTTTAGCTCCACTCCACTGTTAGAGTAACTGGTGTTCATTCTATTCAGGATAATTCTTTGCTGGTTCTTGCCACTCATGGACTGGAAGCACCTTTATATTGGTCCCTTACCCTACCTGTTCTCCACCCAAGGAGGTGGTCCTTCTCTTCCCAATAAAGACCTAGGGTTTCAGGGAGAAGCTGCTTGAGGTTTTAGTCCACAGCTAGTCTAGCTGCCTGCTAATATCTTTTGCTAGTGAGTGGAAAGCTTGTGGTGGAAGTTTCCCGAACCTCTTTTATTCTCTTCAACCTTGCATGAATTATTTCCTGTGTTGGCATTTGCTTCTAGACCTATGCTCCTCGATCCTTCGGAATTAGGCATGAGGTTTCCTCTTCACCCACCACTAGTGTCTGCTTACCCCCGGGATCTCATGGTGCCCCCCATTGGGAAGCCTGTTTGTCTGTGTGATTTGGGGCTTGGGGGTTGTATCCAGGTGCTTAGTAACTTTTCTTATTTCCATGCTCAGGACTCACTCCACTCTTGGTAGTGCTCTGGACAAGAGACACTGCCTGGAATTGGTTGGCTACAAACTCATGTTAAAAATTGGGCCGGAGTGGTAGCACACTGATAGGGCATTTGCCTTGCATGCGGCTGACCATGGATGGACAGTAGTTCGATCGCCGACATCCCATGTGGTCCTTTGATCCAGGAGCGATTTCTGAGTGCAGAACCAGGAGTAACCCCTGAGTGCTGCTGGGTGAGGCCCCCTCCCCCCCCCAAAAAAAAACCCCCCAAAAATTAATTCTAGTTGAGAGCATGTGTTTACGTGGTGTTGATGTTTAGGGTCTGGTGAACTTCATCTTACCATCACAATGTGTCCAGGACTCTGTACCTGTGCCCCTGTCAGCCCCTATCTGTACCCCCATGCACCTGAAACTGCAAAATAATATTAAAAAGTTAACACATTTTTTATAGTTTGGGTCACATACTTACAATAATATTGATCCTTATGATTTAGGTGAGTGGTACCCTCTTCTCTTCACTAGGAGAAATTGTAGATTTTTTTTGCAAGTACATCATTTAAGCAGGGGACAATTTCTTTTGCTTAAGAAAAAGAGACAGGCTGGCATTAGGACAGCAAGGAGGGCTCTTGTCTTGCATGCAGCCAATCCAGATTTGATGCCCTGTATCCCATATGGTCCCAAATCCTCCAGGACTGATTCCTGAATGTAGAGCCAGGAGTAAGTCCTAAGCACTGCCAGGTGTGGCATTCCCTCCCCAAAAAAGTATTACAAGAACGCGGGCTTGTCATTAATATAGAGTTCAATGATTTTCCTACCATTTTGTCTTTACATGTAGAATCTAATACTCTGGATATGTATTTGACAAGGGTCCATTTTGCTTTTTCTTAGCTCTGCTGGGTGTTGGGTGAATTTTACTTGTTTCCACTGGGTGGCACCTAACCTCCACCAGTAGCATATGTTTCCAGACTCTCTGTGGTGTAGACGGACTTCCTTTAATCTATTGAATTGGAAAGAAATGAACAAAAGAAAGGGACCCAACATGTGGTATCTCTGGATTAATCTCATTTTATTAACTTTCGAACATAAGGTTTTATAGAGCAGTGATGGAAGTGCTGTAAAGCTCACAACCTGAATGCTAAGCATTTCTTTTCGAAAGAAAAGGAGAAATAAAGTCAGATAAACCCATGCCTGTTGATTGCAAGCAAAATACTCCTTTCATGCACCTGCAGATTCATTATTAATAGCGGAGCTTTACCAATTTGACATGCCCACACAACATATAAATTCGCAACAACAATTGCCCGTGAGGACAATATTTGTAAACCTTCGTGGATGGCTCAGAGCAACGGTCCCGTTGATGTGGAGTATATTGCAATGCACTCTTATGAATAATTCAGCTCGCAAAATTCCAGTTTGCAATTTGATCCTAGTTTATAATCATTCAGTAAAATGATAACAAAAAAGTGCACCTGCTTGTATATTCCACTGCAAGGCAAGGGAAAAAAAATAAAGCAGAGTTGATTATAGTTTAAGCCACAGGCTTGAGTTTCTGCAAATAAAGAAAAAGGAAAGAAAGAAAAGGAAATGAGCTTCCATCCTCTTTACCTGGGGGTACAGGAATGGGGGAGTGTCTCACATACAGGGAAGAGCCTAGAATTGTTCTTTTGCCTTTATCATGAATTTTTCTCTTCCATCCCCCAAATGCCACTGTCACTATTGATAACAATTTAAAATGGGAAATTATAAGAATAAGAACAACAGTGATATGAAAAGAGACAAGGTCTTGCTTTTTTGGGTGGTGGTGCTCAAGACTTATTCCTGACTCAATGCTCAGGGATCATCCAGTTGTGTTCAGGGGACTCTGTATGGTGCTAGGGAACAAGAGGAGTTTGGTTGTATGTAAGGCAAGTGACTGACCTCTCTTCAGCATAGCAAAGGTTGTTTCCTAACAAAAGGAAATCTTGTATTTGGATCCTCACCCTATAATGTAGAGGTGATTTAAAAATCATCACTTGGTATGTGAATCTGAGGCAAATCACAATGCAGATTTACACTACTATCCTGGGGGGAAGTCTGGAAAGAAAAATAGTGTAAAGTAGAGAATCCATTTATTAATTTATATAGAAAAAAGTTTGAAGTTTCCCATGACTTGCCTCCTGCACCCTTGGGCTTGCTTACAGTCAAAATTCAAACTTGGGCCCGGAGAGATAGCACAGCGGTTTTTGCCTTGCAAGCAGCTGATCCAGAACCTAAGGTAGTTAGTTCGAATCCCGGTGTCCCATATGGTCCCTCGTGCCTGCCAGGAGCGATTTCTGAGCGGATAGCTAGGAGTAATCCCTGAGCACCGCCAGGAGTGGCCCTAAAACCAAAAACCAACCAAACAAACAAACAAAAAAACCAAAATTCAAACTTAAAATCAGGGCAATACCAGTGAGACATAGAGTGTGATCTCTCTCTCTCTCTCTCTCTCTCTCTCTCTCTCTCTCTCTCTCTCTCTCTCTCACACACACACACACACACACACACACGCCTCAAAGGGTTTTCATGTTGGTTTTTGATTCAAGTGTCAAATCTACAATTTTCAATCACCTGGGATATGTAGTCCAAATTCTTTTTTCAAAATTTTTTGGTCACATTTGGCTCAAGGATCCAGTGCTCTAGGATCACTCTTGGTAGTGCTCAGGGGACCATACGGGGCACCAGGGATTGAACTCAGGTATACCATATTCCAGACAAGCACCTGACCTGTGTACTATTTCCAGCTCTCAGAGCCTTGTTCTTAATAATAATCCAGTCTGGAGAGATAGTACAGTAGGTAAGGCTTTTGCCTTGCACAAGCTGACCCTGGTTTGATCTCCAGTACCCTCTTTGGCCCCCATCAACCCTGCCAAGAACTATCCCTGAGTACCATCAGGTGTGGTTCAAAAACAAACAATTTTAGGACAATATTTTTCTTTATTCCTTTTTGTTTTTGGGTCACACCTGGTGGTGCTCAGAGGTAACTCCTGGCTGTGCACTCAGAAATCACCCTTGGCAGGCTCAGGGGACCATATGGGATGCTGGGATTCGAACCACCATTCATTCTGGATTGGCTGCATACAAGGTATTTGGGACAATACTTTTCCCCAAACTCTTCTCATTACTCAGAATCAAACTGATGAGTTGAGGGCTGTAGAGAGACCTCAGTGGACAGGAACATACACTTTGCATGCTAGAAACTAGTTTAATTCCTGGTTCTAAATCATCCTCCAAGATTCTCCTGAGCACTGTATTGCATGTCCTTAACCCCCCCCCCCTTTTTTTTTTTTTGCTAAAGAGAAAAAAAGTGAGAACTGAGAGGCAAAATTTCAGGGAAGGCCACTGGCTGTAACAAGTCTTGGGTGTCAGGTCATTGACTCAGGCTGATGGTGACCAGCACAGGTAGACAAACATTGAGTCCAGGCCAAGGTCTGTCTCTACAGACTGACACCATCTATTGACCATTAAGGTGTTTCATAGGAAATGGCCAGAGATGTCTGGAAGTTCTTTTTTTTCTTCCATGACATCACACCCTCTTGTCCAGGGCCTCCTCTTTCAAGAGCTTTGGTTTCTCCTGCTCTGGTAGCATCTAGATTTGAAATTTGACAGAGAAACTTTGAATAGAGTTGAATAGGAACTTTGAATCCATTCTCCAAGGCCCAATCTTGCCTACAGTTAAAGAGAATTCAAACTCTCTTTCACTTGGAATACTTGGTCCAGGACCAACTGTAGTGGTTCAAGATGTTTTCCGTTTCATTCATTTCCTTAAAGAGAGAGAGCAAGCAAGTGAGCAAGCAAGAGAGAGAAAGCGAGAGACAGAAACAGAGAGATAGACAGAGAGAAATGTCACTTCTATGTCACTGTTTCAAGATAACAGTTCAGAGAAAAAAAAGAGCATCAAATCGTAGAAATAAAAAAAAAGAGCATCAAATTGCTGGAAATTGCAGATGTTTCCATGGTAACAGATGACTAAGATTTTCTCTGAGATTCTGTTCTCAATGCTGGATCTGGATTAGGAAAAACAATCATCTCCTATTGCTTTGTACTGCTCCATGAGTTGGTGACTTCACATCTGTAATCTGGGTTTTCCCGTGCTTTGTTAGTAGTACTGCTTTAGTTCTTACTTCCATGTTTTCGGGGAGCACTCACTCCCCAGTAGATGCTTTGAGGTTGATGGTGGGATCCTACTTTGTTTCAAAATGAAGTTCAGAATGGAAGAAAGTTAGTGATTTATGAAAGGAGATGGGACATTTGACTGAGGAATGGGGTGTTTGGTTTTCCCTGGCCTAGTAGCATCTAGTAATGAGATTTGTTCCTTATAAAATACCTTAATGACCAATAGCTGGGATCATGCTGTAGAGAAAGGCCCTTGACCTCTTCATATTCAACCTTTGTCTACCTGTTCTGGTCACCATCAGCCTGAGTCAGTGACCTGCCGCCCAAGACTTGTACAGCCCAGAGGCCTTCCCTGAAATTCTGTCACTCAGTCCTCACTTCTTTTTTCCCCTACTTGGTAAGAAAGAAAATTGAGGACATACAATACAGTATTGACTTAGGTGATGCATCAGGTGTTTGGCTAAGAGAAGAGAAAGTTTGACTGTAGCTGGTGGGAGGTGTGTGTGGAGAAGAGACTGAAGATGAGCCTGGCAGTGGAAACTTCAAAAGACGTTTCCTCCAATTTCCTCCTTCTCTACCACTCCTCTGGTGGGAATGGTGGGGTGCTTTCCTGGCAAATGTGGAAATATTGGCTTTGTTCTAGAAGTTTCTTTTGCAACAAGTTAAATGCTGACTTTGGGAAAAAAGGAAGAACTATAAAATTCTTGTTTTTGTTTGTTTGTTTGTTTTGTTCCTGGGCTACAAATGGTGGTACTCAGGGCTGACTCCTGCTCTCTGCTTAAGAAGTGCTCATGGGACCTCATATAGTTTTTGGGGATCAAACCAGCACCAGCAGAGTACAAGCAAATAAATGCTTTGACCTTTTTTCTGTTGCCAGAAAGTATTTTTGACTTAGGTCACTTTCCTAAGATTTTCTTCAAGAATTTTCCTTTGTTACAAGAGTATTCAATTAAAAAAATGTTCCCTTTAGCTTTTATGTGTGCTATTGCCCTTATTTTATTTAAGTCACTTGGAGCAATTTCAAAACTGGGTCTTATGAGCAGGCCTTATCTTTTACACCATGTTGCATATTAAAGGTGCATGTTGACTCATGGCTTGTAGCAGTCCAGATTCTCATGTCCCTTGATAATTTCTTAGAATTTAGTGCTTTATTGTTGACTAATTGGAGTTTTATCTCTGCTGCTTGGTTAGAAACTCTTTGTACCCTGTGCCTGAATAACATTGTATTGGGTGTATTTGAGAAATTGTGGTTGATTTTTTGGTGACATTAATGAACTGTATGAAAATATTTTCTTAAGATGCCTGAAACTTCTAAAATCCCAACTTAACTATGGAATTAATTGTTTTTATTACTCAGATACAGAATTATTCCACTAGGTTTTGATCCTTAGAGTCTTTCTTCACTGTCTTTGGTTCTTATTGAAACAGAATGTCCTTGCATTATTTTTTAATTTTAATATTTGAAAGTTAAAATAGTCCAAAGAAAGAAACAAATTGTGTAGATTAATCTCAAATTCACTAGCAATAAATTTTCAAAAAGCCTTGCCTGGTCTTCATGGTTCCATACCGAGGCATGTTTGTGTCATCGAATTAGAATTGATTTCAATCAATGGAAGTTTTTTTATGGAATATAAAGTCCAACTGTTTTCTACGAAAGAGTTAACAATAGGTGGAAACTTCAAAAGACATTTCTTTTTTTTATTAACACCAGTTATAATTTATCACACCTATGAAGTTTATATAAGCATAGAGCATATTTTCATTTTAGGTTGAATTATCATTTTTAAAAATATTGGTATAACTTTGTTTTTGGTGAAACATTATAATGTTTTTATGGCTGCATATATGTACAGTTTTATTCCTACCCACACCTAGTTTCCACCCATCAATATACAATTGACTCATTATCCATTTATCCCACTCCCATCCTCTTTTTTACCCAGTATCATTTTTTTTTCACATAACCTAAAAGAGTTTGCTTTATCTATTTATTTGTTTGTTTACTTATTTATTTTTGTCATTCCATTATAGATTTTAGAGGCATCAAACCTAGTGTGAGAGTGTGGGACGGGAAGCAGAATCACTCTAGCTTAATGCTAGAAGGCTTACTCTGGTGATATTTTAGGGAGCTGCAGGATGCCAGACTTATTCCTTGTGGTGTCAGGGAGGCTTTTGTGCATGGTTTCAGACATGACCTTGCATGTACTAGGCATGAACTCTGCTATTTGATCACATCTTTAATGCTTCTCTATATGCTTTTAATTTTCATGTTTGCAGTTTGGTTTTTAAATTTATTTAAGAAAATGCATTACATATAGTTGACATAGTTGATCATGATACATTTGTTTTTAGAGAAGTGAAAGACAAGTTATTGAAAAAAATAGAAAAAAGAAAATGGAAGAGAAGAAAATTAAAAAAAGAAAGAAAAACAGAAAAAGTAAAGTAGCAAGTTCTTTTGTGAAAAATGTATCTTTGATAAAGTCATTAAAAATGCCTATTCTTTTTTTTTTTTTTTTGGTTTGGTTTTTGGGCCACACCGTTTGACACTCAGGGGTTACTCCTGGCTATACGCTCATAAATCACTCCTGGCTTGGGGGGACCATACATATGGGACGCCAGGGGATCGAACCACAGTCCGTCCTATGCTAGCGCTTGCAAGGCAGACACCTTACCTCTAGTGCCTCTTCTTTGGCCCCCTAGAATGCCTATTCTTTAAGAGTCAGGAACTAGGAATTATAAAGGAATTATTATAAAGAAATTATTAAATTCTAAATGTATGATAGTAAATATGTATCTATTCACATTAAATGAGGGTCCTTGAGCTCTGCTCTCAGCAAAATTTGGTTAATAGGTGTTGAAATTCCTCCTTAAAGAATCTTTAAGGGGGATACAAGAGTCACCCACTGAGTGGGAGAGACTATTCACCCAACACCCATCAGATAAGGGGCTAATATCCAAAATATACAGGGCACTGACAGAACTTTACAAGAAAAAAAACATCTAATCCCATCAAAAAATGGGGAGAAGAAATGAACAGACACTTTGATAAAAAAGAAATACAAATGGCCAAAAAGGCACATGAAAAAATGCTTCTCGTCACTAATCATCTGGGAGATGCAAATCAAAACAACGATGAGATATCACCTCACAACACAGAGATTGGCACACATCACAAAGAATGAGAACAATCATTGCTGGCAGGGATGTGGACAGAAAGGAACTCTTATCCACTGCTGGTGGGAATGCCGTCTAGTCCAATCTCTATGGAAAGCAATATGGAGATTCCTCCAAAATCTGGAGATTGAGCTCCCATTCGACCCAGCTATTCCACTCCTAGGGATATACCCTAAGAACACAAGAATACAATACAAAGACCCCTTTGTATTGCAGCACTATTCACAATAGCTAGGCTCTGGAAACAACCAAGATGCCCTTCAACAGATGAATGGCTAAAGAAACTGTGGTACATATACACAATGGAATATTATGCAGCTGTCAGGAGAGATGAAGTCATGAAATTTTCCTATACATGGATGTACATGGAATATACCATGCTGAGTGAAATAAGTCAGAGGGAGAGAGAGAGAGACATGCAGAATAGTCTCACTCATCTATGTGTTTTGAGAAAAATAAAAGTTATTTTTGCACCAATCCTCAGAGACAATGGGAGGAGGGCTGGAACTTCCAGCTCACTTCATGAAGCACACCACAAAGAGTGGTGAGTGCAGTTATAGAAATAACTACACAGAGAACTACCCTAATCATGTGAATTAATGAGAGAACTGGAAAACCTGTCTGGAGTACAGGTGGGGTGGGTTGGGAGGGAGGGAGATTTGGGACATTGGTGGTGGGAATGTTGCACTGGTGAAGGGGGTGTTCCTTACATGATTAAAACCTAATTACAACCGTATATGTAATCAAGATCTTTAAATAAAGGAAAAAAATCTTTGAGGGGTGTTTGACATACAGTAAAGACGTTGAGAGGATTTTACATGGTTGAGTGTGGTTTGTTCCTTGATGTGGTCCCTCGTTCATCACCAAGATTGATCCTGAGCACAGAACTAGAAGTAAGCCCTGAGCACTGCTGGTTGTGCCCCCTAGGGAAAAAAAAAACAATTCTTTGAAGGCATATTAAGTCTGCATTCTGTCTATAATTTTATTTGGCTAAAATGAATTTGTTCACATGTATGTGGAATGGAGTTTACATTTGCTCTCTGAATAATGTTTCCAAATTTTGTCTTATAAAATCTATAGGTAATAATGACATTTATTTCTAATTTTATGATGTTTTCTAAAGAAAGGTGAATAGAAAATACCATCAGCCCAATAAATTGGATCCTTTCTTGTCTCCCTTTGCCATGTAAATTTTGACCTTGTTAGTAGCAGAGTAACTCATTTGTAACTGTAGGTAGATTTGAATTTAAAGACCCAATTATCTCCACAATGAGCTTCTAACTGGGACTATTTTCCATTGAAGTAATGAGAAGCAGGAAGGCCTAGAAAAACAGCCATAAAGTGTACAGACCTACTTTTACCTCTGAGGGACCTAGGCACCAAAATCGTAGAACTGAGCTTGCCCTGAACTTGGATGTTCAGATTTTCAGTCTTTCCTGAGTGTTAGTGTCTGGAGTTAGGTCGAGACCACACAACTGAAATAAAGCAAAGCAAGACTTTATTCCATCAGCCACAAACTGTGTAGCTTAGGGCCACTGCCCAGAGGAGGTGACCCCTGTCAAGGTCACAAGCCAGTTTATATAGAGAGGGGATGAGGAGGTTCTAGCTTCTGATGTTCTTTTATTTTTAAAAATTTCTCCACTGCCTGATGTTCTTTTAAATGATTCGCTGTTTTCTATTTTGCGGCAGTGTTAATGGAAACTTAGGTTTGAGAAAGAGAAGCCTAAGATGTCTACAACATATAGACATCCTTTACAAAATGGTGTCCCTCCCTGTTCAGAACTAAGGCCCCACACTGAGCTGTGACTGGAAACATCTAAGGTCATTGTGAGTCTGTTTTTAAATTTTTCAGAACAATCGACCATTCTTTGCAAACAGAATCCCTGGGCATCAGAGCAGTGGACTGCCTGTATCTGACCCCATCTGGGAATAAATTTATATCTGCCACTTGACTCAGTCAGTGCCTCTCATTTCACTGTCATGCCTCCTTGATGTAGTTGTGAGTCCTAAGCATTGATGTTGGTAAATGTTACTTGCTCGTTTTCATGGTATTGTTCATGGTATTGGCTTTCATTTCTTTGAGCTGGGGGTTTGTTCCATACCCAGGAGTATTTGAGGGGAATAAAAGGTGTTGGGAAATGAATCAGGGTCAGCTGCATGCAATGCAATGCAAAAGCTTTCAGTCCTGTACTGTCTTTTTGATTCATGGGTTGTTATTGATGACAAATAAGTAGAAGGGACTTTTTTTATTTACTGAAATGTTTTTAGAAAATTTAATTGAACCATGGTTTATGCAGTCATTGATAGTTGAGTTTTAGGCATCTGATATTTCAACACCAATCCCAACATCAGTGTCAACTCCCATCATGAGTCCTCTATCTTGGAGGGGGGTTGGACAGAGAGTAAAGAGGTTGAGGTACTTGCATATAGCTGAGCAAGGGATATTCTGTCATCCCTCACCTCCCAGTCAACCCTTCCCCCTTCCCCCCCTTTTTTTTGGTTTTTGGGTCACACTCGGCAGCTCTCAGGGGTTACTCCTGGCTTTATGCTTAGAAATCGCTCCTGGCAGGCTTGGGGGACAATATGGGACGCTGGAATTCGAACCACCGCCCTTCTGCATGAAAGGCAAACGGCTTACCTCCATGCCATCTCTCTGACCCCATTCCCCTGCCCTTTTGACAGGAATATTAAAGTTCTGTGGTTGAAGCTTAAATCGTCTAATTTCAGCATTGTTGAGTATGTGCTTTGGGGTTATAGCTAGACCACTCCCCCTCAGCTAATGGGTTCCTGTTCCCCATTACTTTCTTTTTTCATCTTCTTCCTTCTGATCTTGATTTCTTTTCTTCTCTCTCCTTCTCCTTAGGCTCTGGTGTCAAGGGTGATCTAGCTACATTAATGTTTCCTAATTTAATTATTTTATATACCACAGATGAGTGAGGTCTTCCTGTGTTTGACTTTCTCCTTTCGGCTGATTTCACTCCCATGGGATCTGGTTCTAACCAGGCTGCAGCAAATTGCACAATTTAATTGTTCCTTGCAGCTGCATCATATTCCATTGTCTTTGGACCGACCACATCATTAGAAGGGATTTTAATGGTGGGGAAATTCCTCTATGATCAGATGACTTAAATGATGGTGAATATGAGCTTCTTTTGATGGAGTTATGCGAGAGATCTTAGATTAGAGTTATCCTTTATTACTTTTAGAAGTGATCTTTGGCTAAATTAACTAATAATTCCTAATACGAGGGTTTGATTTTGCACCAAAAGATATCTCAGTCACTGATTAGATATTTCTGTAGAAAAGGAACGTAATTTAAAAAATTGTTTTGGGGTCATATTTGACACTGGCCAGGGATTATTATTCCTGGTTCTGTTGCACTCAGCCGGTCCCAGGAAACTATTAAGGGTACCAGGGATTGAACCTGGGTCAGCCACATGTAAGGCAAGGTCTTCACTGCTGCCTTATCTTTCAGGCGTCAGAAAGGAACACAGGTTGCAAATTACCACTTAGCAATATTTTAGTACTAGAGAAAAACAGAAAGTACGTCTGTGTTTGATGGTTAACTCTATCTTTCTTTCCCTGCTTAACAAAAACACACACAACACTGATCCTCACAATGATGCCCCAGTGAGAGGAGTCCTTGCTGTCATTCCTGCAGCTGTAGTGACCTTGCATAAACACAGGGCTGTGTCTTTGTTGGCATCAGTGGAAATAGATGGATATTGGCTGGGAAGTTTCTCAGGAAATTACCTCTCTAAGATCAGAGCCTGAATATTGGTGTGGACAGTAACTGATGGGAATGAAATGTACATTTTTTTCTCTCCTAAACAAAAATATGATAAACTAAATTTGAACCCTTAAGAGACAATAGGAACTTGAGCTTTTATTGTTTGATGTATTCTGCTCTTCTAAAGTCAAGTAACAGTGCAGTGTCAGATAGAGATTTCAGGCAAGCATCATTGAGATTATCCTGACTGCTCTCTGCTTCCCTCCAGCCTCCTGTCTTCTCTCTCTATTCTAGTGACCATCAACTATTCTCATAGCCCAGAAGTTGATAATTTAAAAAATGTAAAGTGTTTGGTTTCTGGACATTCATGTGTGTGTGTGTGTGTGTGTGTGTGTGTGTGTGTGTGTGTGAAATCCAACTCTGGTTTATTTCCCTTAATACCCTTAGGTCCATTTAGATAGTTGCAAAGTCCAGGATTTTATCTTTATTTATAGTTTATTCCACTCTGTGTATTAATTTATTTATATTGGTATAATGCTTATATATTGGGTCATTAAAATCTCTATTTGTGAATAACATCAGTGCCTGACCAGAAACTACAAATGATTTGTGTCTCTTGTTTTCCCAAAGTAAGAATCTCCACATTATGGAAAAGGATTTTTTTTTTGTGCTCTAATTAACAGTGGTTATATTATTTGTTTGGACCTTGAATTTTTAAAAATTACCAAATAATGGGGCCCGGGAGATAGCATGGAGGTAAGGCGTTTGCCTTTCATGCAAAAGGTCATCGGTTCAAATCCCGGTGCCCCATATGGTCCCCTGTACCTGCCAGGAGCAATTTCTGAGCATGGAGCCAGGAGTAACCCCTGGGCACTGCCGGGTGTGACCCAAAAACCAAAAAAAAAAAAAAATTACCAGATAACAAAGGCCTATAGTTTCATCCCAGTGGTTGGTTATGCTTCATGGTACAAATAAGAGGGGAATTAGCGATGTGTTATTCTTCTTGACTATATCTGAGAGAATGTGGAAACATCAGTCCTAAAGAGATACCCTAGGATACCTTAGGCAGGTTACATGAGCTGGAAAAGTTCAGTTTGCAAATTGTACCAGGCTCAGTAGTAAAACTGAAAGCAAGGTGCTAGGAGGCTTTGCTCTTGATGTACACCTGAAACTTGATTTCTGTACTGAGCTTTCATGTGTGGGAGAAGAATTTTATGCTGCACCACAACTTCATTCACAACATAGATCATGGTTTGGGAGCCTCATTTGTTTGAAATATGGGAATTCAGCAAAAGAAAAAAAAACGCTACCCATGAGAGGACAGCAGGACTGGTTAGCTGATCAACTCATTTTTGATGCTTCTGGGGATTTAAGTTTTCCACTGCTTTTGTGTGCCATGCTATGAGATGTTACAGGCAGACTTTATAGTAAAAAAATATTTTATTTACATGGTTCAGGCATTTCTTTAGAGAAGTAAGAGGCTGGTATGACCATGTGGCCAGCTACTTTCTGTAATTGATGGGGAGATGAGAGTCTGTGAGGGTAGTAGTTCACCAAATTCATACCAGTGTGTGTGTGTGTGTGTGTGTGTGTGTGTGTGTGTGTGTGTGTGTGTGTGTGTGTGTGCATATCAGAGATTTGTTTTATCAAAGCCAGGACCAAAGTGTTGCCCAGGACAAGAAGACAAGACTAGTTAGAAGGGTGTTACTTAGAATTTCTTGCCTTTACTGAACCTAGTGGGCCATATTCCCATTTCTTTTTTTTTTTTGTTTGTTTTTTTTTGGGGGGGTCACACCCGGCAGTGCTCAGGGGTTACTCCTGGCTCCATGCTCAGAAATTGCTCCTGGCAGGCACGGGGGACCATATGGGGCACCGGGATTCAAACCGATGACCTTTGCATGAAAGGCAAACGCCTTACCTCCATGCTATCTCCCGGGCCCCAATATATTCCCATTTCTTATGCTTTTTTTTTGGGGGGGGGCACACCCGGTGACACTCAGGGGTTACTCCTGGCTATGCGCTCAGAAGTCGCTCCTGGCTTGGGGGACCATATGGGAAATCGGGGGATCGAACCGAGGTCCGTCCTAGGCTAGTGCAGGCAGGCACCTTACTTCCAGCGCCACCGCCCGGCTCCCGACTTATGCTATTTGCTGGGAGGCGACTCTGCAAAATAACATCTGGGATCTGTGTTTATAATCCCCTATCTCTCCTCTAGACTATCACTTGGGTATTCTGTCAGTGTAGGCTCACCCCACCTTTGGGAATTTCTTTCCTCTTTTCTTCTTGCTCACTTTTGAATGTTGACAGATGAGGTTTCCAAGAACTTTCCAAGGCTTTTTTCTGTAGAATTTCAATGAATGAAAACGGGGATGACAATAGGAAAAAAAATCAACCACTTTATTTAGTGAATTTAAAATAATTCTTTTTGGAGTGGAGGTACTTCTGTCCAAATGACTGCTCTGTCAATTTATCATTGGTTGGTGTTTTCCTTTTATAGAGTTTTCTTCTCTAGTAAGACTATTTTTCTTATAAGAAGGTACTGAGTATTTTTAGTATTGTAGAGACTGACTAATAGTGAATATAAGAAAGATATATTCAGGACAAACATTAAAGTATCACAGATTTATATGCAGTTCTTGAGTCACCTGACCTCCCCAGTGTATTTTTTTTGTCTAGATTTCTTCATTCCTGTTGAGTCATTATGGTTCTTTACATTACTCAAGCTTCACAAATGAGATCATTTTTGACAACTGTGTTACTTTCTTTCATTACTAGACTTCATATTAAAATAACATTGCAATTGCTTTAATTGCATCAAATTACCGTCTCTCTGTTCCTGTGCATCCCTCCTTCCACTAGAATTTTAATATCCAAGTAACTAGGAGTAGCATAATGTTGGATGGGACAAGATAATCCTATTTTCTGTCCTTTTCTCAGATCTTTGATTTCTCATGCTCAGAATGCTTTCTTCAGTCGTTCTTCACTCTAATCCTTACCACAGATTAGTCAATTTAATTCTAAACCAAGCTTCTCCAGTTTATCGTCAATAGTTCCCCAATGGCCTCAAGAGCTGGCTTTGGTTGACACTGTGCAACTTCCAGAGATTAATTAACTCCTTATTAATTCATTATATCTGCAGCACCAAAAGATCATCTTAAATCTTACCCTTGTGGAAGTTTCCTGATGCTATGTCCTTCCCTTTCCTGCTTGAATTTTACTCTTCCCCCAGGCTTGATACATACCTGACCTTCTTCCAGCAGCTTCCTTGGATCATTAGATTCCACAAATTTGTATTTTGGCTGTTTTCCAGAATAAAGATATACTACTATTTCATTCACCACTAAATAGAAAAAGAGCCATTGATTTTTACCAAGGTGACTTGCTTTCTTTGGATTTTATTTTAATGGAGAAAGCTACTTTAAACATGGGTTTAGAAAAGTGGTGTGTGTGTGTGTGTGTGTGTGTGTGTGTGTGTGTGTGTGTGTGTGTGTTGTATGTAAGGATAGTAAGATGGGTACAGTGCTTTCCACACACAGCTGACCTGGGTTTGATCTTTGGCACCGCATATGGTCTCCTAGAACAGCCAGGAGCTATCCTTGATCAGAGAGCCAGGAGGAAGCTTTGAGCACCAGTGTGTGTCTTTTCCACAAACCGTTCAGAAAGGCTGTGTCTTACTTCATTTGTTTGATGCTGTCATTCCAATAGATACATACCTATCAATTTAACAGAATAGACAGCTAACAACAAGAATTTAATAAACTTTCTGCCACTGTCTTAATGACTTCATTTGAGATACAATAATTTTTACTTATTTGCTTGTCACTGTACTTCCTTTTTCTTTCTTGTTTTAATTTAATTTTTCTTTCTTTGCTTAATTTTTATTTTTTATTTCTTTTTTTCTTTTATTTAAAATTTTTTTACTTTAATTATGACAACAAAGATGCAAAGAAAGAGGACAGGGTAAAGTTACAGTGGAGCACAATCACCCATAAACAGAATTCTCTGTAGTCCCATCGATGCTATCCCAGCCTCGAACTTTCAGCCAAAGAACATTAAGAAAAACAAAACTGAACCCATGTACAATACAATTACTTTGTCCCTCAAATCCCCAGTTGTAGTACATATTAGACATATGTAACTCCTTAAACAATGAGGGCAAAGTACATTTATCTAGTTCCATGCACATGCATACTAGTTTAAGTTAACCTCAAAAGTTTTAGTGGGTTGTTTTTCTTAAGGATTGGAGTCAAGGGAACATAGTAAAAAACGGTGTTAGAGTGGCATTTGTTTGAATAGGCCCACCAAAATATAAGGGACATGGAAAGAAAAATTATGGCTTAAATACAAGGAGACCCTACCCCTGAAGTTTCCTGGCACAGGACCGACTCTAGGCTCCAGGCAAACTAGTTTGTCCAATCCAAGTCATCATCTGTAGTGGCAATACACCTCCATTCCTCACATAGTCTCTGTGGTTGGTATCATCTTCTGTATTAAGGATCCTGGAGTCTGCATATCCCATATTGCAGTCAGGATGGTGTAGAGCATCCTCTTGTTTCACCTCACACTTAAGGGGCAATAGAGAGAACCATGTCTTGTAGGGCAGGTCATTGTTGTTGTCAGGTCTTCTCAGTGTAAACGGAAGTCTCTTTTTAGGAGGTCGACGTCAGACCCTTGGTAGTGTCTTTCATGGTAGAGGATTGCTTTCAGATGTTGCTATAAAAGACCTTGGATGTTTCGTAGATAGCTTGCCTGGTTCCGGCGTGAATGGAGGATGCCCATTCTTCTGAGGCCTGTGCCAGGTCATTATATCAATGTTCAGGTGTAAGGTACATTGTACTGAGATTTGTGTGTTCCTACGCCTATTAGATAAAAACTTATCTGTATGTATAGTGTTTCCCATTTTAATGTGTCTATGCAAACAAGGATCAATGCCATGTACCGTTATCGACGCATCTGGAGGCAATAGGAAAAAGACCAGCAAATTCCATGACATAGTTCAATCATAGGCATTAAACTGAGGGACAATCCTTACTGAACAGCTTACAAAGAAAAGACAAGATGAAAAATGGATAGAAATATCATGGTAGAAGAATATATAGAGAGAGTTATAGCTATTAAAGAAAATACACATAAAATATTCAAAAGATATATGTGTTCAATAATTAATACTGTGTGTTACTGAAGTTAAGAGGGTAAATCTGGGGTACTAATGGTTGGGAGGAGTATATATAACATGTAGACTAATATAAAATTGCAAGTGACAGCATGAGTATAGCTGAGCAGCTATCTGCCACCCCCCAGATCAAACTCAACCCCCTAAGCCAATCTCTGGAGCCAGCCTGGAAGTGGGGAAAACCCAGGGTGCCCCATAAGGTCCTCCCAGGAACCCACCAGGAGATTTGGAGGAAAGAGGAAGAGGGGGGTCGGGTGACCCAGGTCCAGGGCCCCCCTACCCTAGGCCGGACCAAGAAGCCTCTGGCACATACAGAGGTCTGCCAAAGGCCAGCCCGTGCAGGCTGAAATTCCTGCTCCAGGAAGGTCTTATTTCTTTTTTATTTAGTGAACTTTGCTCTCACTTATCTGGAAACAAAAGTATTATGGTCAACTATGTCAACTATGTGATGCATTTTCTTTAAATAACTATCCTTTATCAAAGTATCTTTACTTCACAATAAAATTGACCCAAAAATTCATATTGACAATGGAGAATTTAAATTAAACAGGATGGTTTTTTTTAAATTTATAAATTTCTGAGCAATGAATGATTGTTCATATGTCTGAAGGTAGGGTATGAGTGTTGCCACCATAAAATGCTCATTGCTTTCAGGATAACATTTTACATTATTGATGCAGAAGAAATATGGCAGAGAAATATATTCCTCTATAAGCCTGCATTTTTATTATCATGTGTATCCATGAATGGGATTAGAAATTTCCAAACCTTCTTCCCATTCAGGGCCTGACTATTCTGGAATTTTCTGTCTCTGTAGTCACCCATTATGGAAACAGTGCTATTGGCATTTGCTTGATCTTCCCAGAAGGTGTCAGTGAAAGATTTTTAGAAAATAATCAGGACACACGTTTCTTCTTCAAGGAACCTCACCAGATTGTTGGCTGTAATTTCAAAATGCTTGCAGCAGTGACCCAGCTATGCCATTCCCGGAGACAGTGAAATCTGTAAACACTCTGGAAATGACATCAGTGTCGTCATTGCTGCCAACAGCAGTACTTAAAAACCACCAGAGGCCTCTAGTGTCAAGATGGTCAAAGGAAGTGCTACTCAGAATGGATCCACTCTATCCCATTGAACTCTCTTGCTATTCATTCTTTTAGCATTGTCCACACACTCTCAAGTCAATGATTGCTTGGATTCTGTTAGGCCTCAGAGGAACAGTGAGATACACAATCTATAAGACCTTCTCAGCGAGGGCCTTGGTTCCACTTGGTTTTCATGCTCAGAAATAAAAAGCTAAACAACCAAACCAATAAAGATCAGTTCAAGGGTTAGATTTCAATTCTTTGGAAACATATCACCTAGAGATTTTCATGAATTATTGTTGTATTTTATTTTGCCAATAAAATGATGGTTCTTTTAATTTTTAGGTGCCATCAAGGACACATGACTTTGATCTGTATTTAAATCCGTGATAACTTGTCCTGATGTCACCTAGCTAGAAGGGGGAAAGACCAGGATTTGAATCCAGGGCTTTCTGACCACAGTGCTGGAACTAACTTAATAAGTTAGTTCCATACTTTGTTAAACGTAGAGGGTAGCTACAAGATCCAGAAGAGACAATCATCCCATGCCTTGCACGTGACCAACCCAGAATGGACAGTGGTTTGATTCCCGGCATCCCATAGGGTCCCTTGAGCCTGCCAGGAGTGACTTCTGAGCACAGAGCCAGGAGTAACTCTACAACCAGGTGTGGCCCAAAATCCAAAACTAAACAAACAAACAAAAAAATAGCATAGGGAAGGATTATGGATCTTAGCTATTCGGGTGGAAGATGGTAGCAATGCCAACTACAGATCAAGTGGAGTTTTTCTTTTTTTTTTTTTTTTTTATGATACTTTCCCCTATTTGAAATTCAATTTTATGGGGCCGGGCGGTGGCGCTAGAGGTAAGGTGCCTGCCTTGCCTGCGCTAGCCTTGGACGGACTGTGGTTTGATCCCCCCGTGTCCCATATAGTCCCCCAAACCAGGAGCGACTTCTGAGCGCATAGCCAGCAGTAACCCCTGAGTGTCACCGGGTGTGGCCCAAAAAACAAATAAACAACAAAAAAAAGAAATTCAATTTTATTAAGTTTATTTATGCTTATGCACTTCTTACATTTGGTTTAGTGTATTTTCCCAATGAAGGCAGGACCATTATTTTTGCATTGATTCTGAGTTCATATATTTTTCACACTTTCACGTCTGTGAAGTCAGGATGCTTCTTTAAGTTAACATGGTATTTAAGTTTTAATTGGAAGCATTTGTTCTCTATTTAAATGTTCCATAAGATAATTATGTATCTCACAATGACTATTTTAATAATGCCAGGTTATTTGCATTTGAATGAACTCTGAAATATTTATTTGTATGTTGTTCTTGGACTAGCTCCCTAAAAAAGTACACAGAAAAACTTTTTGAATGAATGAATGAGCCAGTGAATGAAAAAAGATAAAACGTTAGTTTACTTAAATATGTATGTCTACTTTGTGTGTGTATATGTGTATGTGTGTGTGTGTGTGTGTGTGTGTGTGTGACATCCTGCTGTGCTCAGGGATCATTTCAGACAGTGCTCAGGGTAGGGCTGAGGGACTGTATATGGTGATAAATATTGAACCCAGGTTGACTACATGCAAGGCAAGAGCCCTACGGGTTGTGCTGTCTCTCCAGCTCTTTTCCACATTTTTGAAATTTTACATGTGCTATTTGGCTTTTGTGAAAAATATCTGGTATCACCTGCTTATCTAAACAATGAAATCTGAACAAGATCTTTGCTTTTATGACAAAGACAAAAAAAAGAAGAAGAAGAAATGCTTTGGACATTTGTTGGTTGCCATGTTCTAAGAGGCAAAGATAACTCAAGTGTCTGCATTGCTTCTTCCCTGGGAACCTCTCTATACAAGCTGATCTTCACATCTTTCCTGCTTCTACTCCATTGTCAGTGTATTTTTAGACTTGTCTTAAATTGATGTCTTTGATTTGATTTAGTAGATTTG
Organism: Crocidura indochinensis; assembly: GCA_004027635.1. Taxonomy (NCBI): domain Eukaryota; kingdom Metazoa; phylum Chordata; class Mammalia; order Eulipotyphla; family Soricidae; genus Crocidura; species Crocidura indochinensis. Next base: position 22,085 of record PVKC010007306.1, read on the forward strand.
TTGAGTTTTGATTTTGGGGTCACACCTGGCAGTGCTCAGGGCTGACTTCTTCTGTGACCCGGGAATTATCCTGGCAGCTCTCTGGAGACCATATGGGATGCGGGCATTGAATTCAGGTTAACTTCATGAAAGGAAAGTTCCCTCTCTGCTGTCCTATGGCTCAACCCATACTTTAATAGGTATATTTTTTTGGTCTGAGAGTGCTTGCCATTTACCCTTTACATAAATTAGAGGGAATTGCTTCTTTTTTTTTTTTTTTTTTGGGTTTTTGGGCCTCACCCAGTGACGCTCAGGGGTTACTCTTGGCTATGCGCTCAGAAGTCACTTCTGGCTTGGAGGACCATATGGGACACCAGGGGATCGAATCGCGGTCTGTCCAAGGCTAGCGCAGGCAAGACAGGCACCTTACCTCTAGCGCCACCGCCTGGCCCCTTGGGAATTGCTTCTTTGATTTACACATTTCCAGGTTCTGACAGGTCATGTAGGAATGCTCTATTTTGGAGAATGAGCTAGGAACCTGTACTGGGATTCTTGGGTGCAGCTTCCTATCTACATGAAATCCATGGTCCAAGTTTTGTTCCTCAGTATGTCTGAGTTGGTGTTCGTGCCTGACCAGCATTGTCAATCTAGAGACTGGTGTCCTCCCATTCCCTGGATTGGCAAATTCTTTGCATTAGAGTTCACAGAGGAGGAGTTTTATCAGTGGAAGATGCTGCTTGTTCAAACTACTCAGGAAACCTATCTGAGTCACTCTCTGGGTTGATATTCTTCTGCAGACAGAAATTGCTTTTATTCCAGGTAAGAAATTTGGGACCAGGTGGTTGGAGATAGGTTTTAGCTTTTGTTCTGTGTTGTTTCTGGGAGTCCCAAGATACAGACTATCTAACTCTTCTTTGCCCAGTGAAGAGTAGGATTTGGCTACCAAGGATGGAAGATTTTTGCAGTTTCCTGTGCTTTGCTCAAGAGATTCTGGTTATATCTTCCCAGCAGAGTGAATGTAATGAGCTGAGTTGTCTATGGAACTTTTCCCAGAAAGTATGCCCTGGAGGAGATGTGAAAAGATTGCCACTGAGAAGCAAGAAGGGCTCCTTAACCACTATTTAGGGGGTGCCGAGGTCCTATAACCAAGGCAATCTAATGGTGAGAGAGGGAATCACGGTTTCCTCCAACCTAACTTATGTAGCCAAGATTCTGGGGAGGATTCTGAGATGCTGCTGAGCTAGGAGCAACTACTGCCATTTGCTGGTGACCTTTCAGCACCAGACAGAGATGACTTCCTTCTGGACACAATCTGAGCATCATTCGGAATTGGAACACAGAAGAACTACTTACCAGCACACAAAAGCTGATTCCAAAAATATGTCAGGACTGGAGAGAGCTCAGTGGGCTGAGCGTATGCTTTGCATGTAGGACCATGCCTGGGTCCGATTGTGGGCACTGCATGATCCTCAATGGCAGAAACTGCCAAGCACTGCCTGAGTGTGCCCTCCCATCCACCCCAAGACCCATTAGCAAATGCCAACTTCTTGTCTGCTCTTTCTTTGATTTCCACATGATATCTAGGCCTAAATGTCTCTAGTCACTGTAGTGTGACTACTCCTCTCTGCTGTTGGCTCTGAACCGAGTGTGACTCCATGTTCAGATACCCAGTTAGCACCCAAATGAACAAGTAGGTGTCTTAAACCAAACTCATAGGCTGACTTCAAAGTCCATTTCTCTTGAGTTAATCAGGCTGCATTCCTAATGACTTCATTACCCTGGGATGTCTGGTCTGGTCTGCAGTCCTACAGCCCACACGAGCATCCTTCAATGTTCTGCTTTCTACATACCTTGAGGAGAGAAATCGCATGTATCAGACTCTCTCAAATCACCTGGGCCATCATGGCCCAACTTGGCAGTTAGAAGAATCATGATGCTTAGTCACATGGAATATATCACCTTGGTGGCCCGCGTGTAAGGCTGTGCAGGCACATTTCATTTATGTACATGTAATTTATGGCTATCATTTACTATTTGCATAGGAAATAGGCTTCTCGTGCTTTATGGGGGGAAAATGGCTCCTTTGGGTCACAATTAGCCTCTCTGACAATTAGTCACAATTAGTCACAACGCTGGCAGTTAATCGCATGCACACAGTTGTTTAGACAAAGGAAGACTGAATTTCTCGACTTGAGCCATTTATTCCAAGTGGTGGCTTCTTGGATTTCTGTTTTGAGAGGGTTTCACATTTCTCACTTGTCAAAGAAATGATTCAAAGTGCTTTACCGACTCCAGGTTTATTGTGAGGCCCAGAATTAAAACTGGGAAAACTCGTGTTGCAACCGAGTGGTTCAAGTCTTTGCTGGGTGAATATGCATGATTAAGAGGCTTGACTAAACTGTGTGGTATAGAAACAGCATTGCCTTAACAACACAAAACTTGGGAGCAGAGGAGAGGGTCAAGGGAGTGTTGCTGCAAGGAGAACTTGGATAATATCGCTGCACTTGAACTTTTTTCCATGGCATTTATAATTTTTACTCTGGGTATCTGGTGAAAATTACATGCAAACTAGAAAGCTCAGAGTGAACTTAAGGTCTCTCAGAGAACTTTTTATTTGAAATCTTTCGTGTGTTGAGAGAAGGGATGGATAGGGCTCTCTGGGCTTAGAAGATCTTTTTGCAAGAATCCTGGGGCTGAGGCAGGTTGCTGTGATGTTTCGGATTGGCAAGAGGCAGCTTTGGAAGCAGAGTGTCACCCGAGTGTTAACAGTAAGTTGTGAGCTTGTGTGTGTGTGTGTGTGTGTGTGTGTGTTTTCCAATACATCTCTGTCCTTTAAACAGTTCCAAAGTTCCACCTGGTTCTTTTTTTTTTTCATTTTTGGACCACACTTGGCGACACTCAGGAGTTACTCCTGCCAATGCACTCAGACATTGCTTTTGGCAGGCTCAGGGAACCATATGGAATGCCAGGGATTGAACAAAGGGTTGTTCTGGATCAGCTGCTTGCAAGGAAAATGCCCTACCGCTGTGCTATCACTCCGGTCCCTCCACCTGTCTCTTACTTGTGACATCCACCTCCTAATTTTTGGATAATACATAATAATCTATGTGGATCATCTTAATTAAAAGAAGTTACCTCCCCAAACTGTTCTGTGCATAGCCTCCTAAACTTGAACTACTTGTAGAAATTCACATCTTATTATTTTGGGGTGATGTTTACCTGTGGGAATACATTTGAGGTGCTTTTTATGGTCATGGGACACTTTGCGTTCTTTGGCCAACCTGCTGTGTTAGTGGTATGAGAGATAGTTAAGAAAGGTTCTAGGTGTCAGGTTCTAAGGTTCATTGGAATCAGCTCTTTGTTCAAGAGGACTGAATTTGGGTTCCCAGACTGTGAGGGAATGAAGAGGTGGTTGTGGATCTCAATGAAAAGTCCTCCTCGCTTTCCTTCTGCTGTACTTAGAGTGGGACTTGATTGCTTCCAGGTCAGTTAATGTCAGAAGAACAGGAAGATCTTTCAAGAACTCCATTTTCTGGGTTAACACCTGTCCACAGAGACTTGATCTCAATGCTTTTCTATGTCCCCCACAGCTCAGATGGTCAGTCCCCTCTGCATCCTGTGATGTCCCCATCAAACAACAGAATGTTGTTTGTATTCAGGGGTTCATCTGCATTCATGATTCATTCCTGGCATTGTTTGGGGGACCATATGGGATGCTGGGGATGGAACCTGGGTCAGCGCATGCAAGTCAAGTGCCCTCCCTGCTGTGTTATCACTTAGGCCCCTGCTTCTTTGTTTTCTCAGAACTCATCTCCTTGTCACCTGTTACCTTTGGGGTTCCCTGGTTCCAGATACCCTTTCCAGGCTACACTGCATCTAGTCAGCTACCTTGAATTGTTGTCACAAATACTTTCTGGTTCTTCAAGACCTAGTGCCACTGTCACCCTTCAGACAGCCTCCTGAGCATTATTAGGAAAAAGGGATGAAACTCTCCTTTTCTGCTTCCATGATGCTTCTGCATCTCCTGTCTCTAGTAGGTTAACATTATGTTCTGCACCCACCTTGGTGACATCACTCCACTGAAGTGGCATTGGTCTTGCAGATCCATCTGCCTTACTAGATTGTGTAACAAACTTCTTTTATCCCAGAGCTTTGCATGATGTACTTTTAAACCTGTTCAGTAAATGAAATGAATTAAGCTTTTCACACGACTGAAAAAGTGTCCTGATGTCTGCAGCATGAGGATCAATGGTAAAATCTTGGTCATAATTAAAAAAGTTTGTTTCTTCATTGGTACAAGCTGCCTTTGGGACTTTATTGAATGAGGTCACTGAGATGTTTGTTGTGTTCAGTCCACGGAAGAGGAATCTTAAGATGATTATATTCATAATGTTGGAGAATAATCTTACATTTCTCTATAGTCCCCTGCTAGGACACTTTATTAAATCATAATTTTTTCACTGAAAAGAATCAGTGACAAATATTCTAAAGATATTAACATAAAAGCTATAAATCTGTATTTATTTAACATTGATCAGGAATTATCAATAAACAGTGGTATCTTTTCACTCTATCATTGAAGTCTACAGGCAAATAACAACCAGATGTACCATAAACTTTATAGTTCAGAAAATTAAGCCATTTATTATTTCTGTTGTATAATAAACACAAAGGCTTTTAATGAAAAAGTCTGAAATGCTTATGTATATTCTCACTTATTTGCAAACAAATTGTTCAGACCTGCTGTATCTGTTGAGGAGGAGAAGAAATTTTTTTTCCATCTAGCCTTCTGTGTTCTCCTCAGGTTTGTAGAACCACTAAGTTAACATTCGTCAGAGAGGGCCAAAGAGATAGTACAGTGAGTAAGGCACTTGCTCTGAATGTGACCAACCTGGATTTGATCCCTGGCACCCCCACACAGATCCCTGAGTCCATCCAGGAGTGATTCCTGAGTGTAAAACCAGTAGTAAATCCTGAATGCTGCTGGGTGTGGCTCCCACATAAATAAACTAAAATCAGCTAGAAACATAAGTCAAAAGAATAAAATCAATGGCATAATATGGGGTTATGCCTGGAATCCATAATATCTGGATTCTGAAGACATTGGGATTTTAGAAGATTGTTGACCTTGAGCTATGGAATGGTTGAGGCCTGGAGGAGACAGAGGGATTCTAGTAATGGGTAATGAGTGCCAGTGTCAGGAGGATCTCTCTGGAAGTCCCTCTTTCTCCTGCTTTCCCAGAGAGGAAGGAAGCTTGTGAACATTAATTGCTATTTTTAAAAAATAGACACCTCCTTTTACAATGAGATGGAAATAGAAAGAATTTTGTTGGCTGACATAGTTAATTTCTAGGAAAAACACCCCTTGAGTGTCATAGGACAGTCAAGAATTTAAATGAAGCTGATTGCAAGGCTGATGGATGAACTAGGAAAGCAATTCTCTCTGCCACTGAGTTCTCCCAGTTCTCCACCATTTGCATTTCATTAGTGTAAAAATCACCCCCCATACTGTATTTTCAACCCTGAGTGAACGGGCCTGAAGCAGAGTTGCAAAATAATCCAAACCAGGCCGAGGGTGAAACACATGTAGTCTGCAATTTTCTACTTTGTATTAAGAGCGAACTGCCTGCCAGATGATCATTTTTATTGAGTACTGAGATCACCTCCAGGTGGGAAGGGTGGTAAGAACAGAATAAGGATAGATAACTCAGGCTATCCTGAGTCAGTCCTGCCCAGATTTACATATAAAACAATCTCTGTTTTGGAGTAAAAGCAAGTTGTAAACAAATAAGTACAAAGGAACCAGGGATGATCTTTTTTATTTCCCCCTTTAATTAAACATCTTCATTACATATATGATTGTGATTAGGTTATGGTCATGAAAAGAGCGCCCCCTTCACCAGTGGAACATTCCCACCCCCAATGCCCCAAATCTCCCTCCCTCCTAACCCACCCCCACCTGTACTCCAGACAGGCTTTCCAGTTCCAGGGATGATCTTTGTTTTGGGTGGAACCAAGTTGTAAGTAAATAGATACAAAAACCCTGGGGTGGTCTTTGTTTTGGGTAAAAAAGGTATAATCTAACAGCTAGAATTTCACATTGCTAGGTTTCTGCAAACAAGACATTCCCCTGGGGGGTATGAATGAGGCTGTAGGGGTCAGACCAGCTTCTGTAGGGAGGTTCAACTCCTTCCCCTGCAGAGAAATGCAGCAGGGAGGTGGCCATTGTTCTCTGGGGAGTGAGAACAGTCTGGAAGCCAAGCCAGAAAAGAACCTTTGATCTCTCATAGCTTTTGAAAACTCAAATCTTGTCAGTTCTGTTCTGCCAAGAGGACAGACTGGTTTCAGCATTCCCTGTTACTCAAGCCCAGACGTGTTGGCTTTGTTCATATGTTCAGGACCAGACAGTTTCCTTGGCAGGCCAAAGGTTCAAGGGTGTGACTTGACCATTGGGAGGGCCAGTTCCTTCCTGTTGTACCCCAAAGAGTGTGATGAGATGCTTGAGATGATGATGCCCTAGATGCTCAGGACCCTGTGAGGAGGGTGCTCAAAGCTCACGTTCATTTTTTTTTTTTTTTTTGGTTTTTGGGTCAAACCCGGCAGTGCTCAGGGGTTACTCCTGGCTCCATGCTCAGGAATTGCTCCTGGCAGGCACGGGGGACCATATGGGGCACCGGGATTCGAACTGATGACCTTTTGCATGAAAGGCAAATGCCTTACCTCCATGCTATCTCCCGGGCCCCTCATTTTTTTTTTTGGGGGGTCACACCCAGTGACGCTCAGGGGTTACTCCTGGCTATGCGCTCAGAAGTCGCCCCTGACCTGGGGGACCATATGGGGCACGGGGGATCGAACCAAGGTCCATCCAAGGCTAGCGGTCCGTCCAAGGCTAGCGCGGTAAGGCAGGCGCGCCTTACCTCCAGCGCCACCGCCCGGCCCCAGCTCACGTTCATTTTTGATCATGCCAGTCAGTCAGATGCTTTATGCCAGTGAGGGATGGCAAGAATACTTCAGGGGTCTTGGAAATTTGTTCTACCTGGGGCCAGAGAGAAAGAGAGATAATAGAGTGGGTAGGACACTTGCCATGCATGCAGCAGATTTGCAGTGTCATACATCCCAGATGTTCCCATGATACCCACCAGGAGTGATCCCTGAGTGCAGAGCCAGGACTAAGTCCAGAGGACACTGGGTGTGACCCAGAAACAAAAGGAAAGGGGGAGATAAAAATAACCTTGCTCTATTTTTTTTTAGTTTGTTTTTAGACTATGCCTGACTATGTTCAGGGCTTACTCTTGACTTAGTGTTCACTCCTGGACATGTTAGGCTTGCAGGGGAGAAAGCATATGAATCTAGGCAAGTACCTTAATTACCAGTGGTCCTGTCTCTTCAGTCCCTATTCTGATCATTTGAACACTATGCTTACTATAAGATAGAAAAAGAGGGGCCCGGGAGATAGTGTAGAGTCCGGGAGACCCTCCTGTCCCCAAATCTGCCCCACGCAGATCAGTGAAGAAGGCACGTACTCAGCAAATGCAAGCAAGTTCCACTTTATTTCTGGCTGCCAGAGGTTCGTAACGTGCTCAAAGCTGAGCAGAGGTTGCGAACCCCGAAGTAGGGGAAGGGCCCGCTATATATACACAATCTTCAAGCAGGG